>NW_006494931.1:6552244-6600409 GCF_000471905.2 Amborella trichopoda | reverse complement strand
TTAAATCGCACAGCCCAGGTCCACACTGCATGACCTTAAATTCCACAGTCATGGTCGGCACTGCATGACCTTAAACTTCACAGCCATGGTCCGCATTGCATGACCTAAAACTGCACAGCCATGGTCTACACTACATGACCTTAAACTGCACTGTCATGGTCCGCACCGCATGACCTTAAACTGCACGGCCATAGTCTGCACTGCATGACCTTAAACTACACTGCCATGGTCTGCACTACATGACCTTAAACTGCACACCCATGGTCCACATCGCATGATCTTAAACTTCACAACCATGGTCTGCACTTTATGACCTTAAATTACTCACCCATGGTCCACACTGCATGACCTTAACCACACTGCATGACCTTAAACTGGAAAGCCATGGTCCGCATTGCACGACCTTAAACTACACACCCATGGTCCGCACATCATGACCTTAAACTGCATAACAATGTTTTGCATTGCATGATCTTAAACTGCACACCGTTGGTTTGCACTGCATGACCTTAAACTGCACAACCATGGTTCGAATTGCATGACCTTAAACTGCACAACAATTGTTCGCATTGCCTGAACTAAAACTGCACAACCATTGTCCTCACTGCATGACCTTAAACTGCATAGCCGTGGTCCACACTGCTTGACCATTAATTGCACAGCCATGGTCCACACTACATGACCTTAAACTCCATAGCCATGGTCCACACTCCATGACCTTAAATTGCACAGCCATGGTACGCACTGCATGACCTTAAACTGCATAGCCGTGGTCCAAATTGCATGACCTTAAACTGCACAGCCATGGTCTGCACTGCTTGACCTTAAACTACACAACCATGGTCCGCACTGCGTGACCTTATACTGAACAGCCATGGTCAGCATTGCATGACCTTAACCTGTACAGCCATGGTTCGCACTGCATGACCTTAAACTGCACAGCCATGGTCTGGACTGCATGACCTTAAATTGCACAGCCATGGTCCACACTGCAAGAACTTAAACAGCACAGCCCTGGTCTGCATTGCATGACCTTAAACTGCACAGCCATGGTCCAAACTATATTGACTTTAAACTGTAGCCGAGGTCTAGTTGCACGACCTTAAACTGCTTAGTCCGTGTCGCATGACTCTAAACTGCACGACCTTAAACTGCTTAGTGCGCGTCCCATGACTCTAAACTGCATGACCTTAAACTGCTTAGTCCGCATCGCATGACTCTAAACTGCACGACCATTGTCCAACTTTGTGACCTTATACCTTAGTGCACGTTCTGACCGCATGATATTAAAAGGCTTAGCCCCATGGTCCGAACTACATGACCTTAAACTGTAGCGAAGGTGTAGTTGCATGACCACAAACTACATGGTCCTAGCCGCATGACTTTAAACTTCATTGCCATGGTCCGAGCTACAAGACCCTAAAACTGAAATGCATTGCCTGAGAGATGAACCACCCCTTCACTAATGTGTATTTCATCAACATCCTTAGCGGACTTAGATTTATACAAAGGTCATACCTACCCCTTTAATCCCCCATGGGTTTGTTTCTCACCAACATTCTAGTGAGAGTCACATCCTACTGCGACCCACTATCCCAATGGAGTTAGGGTCATTCTTTTCCCTGCAACCCCTTATGAGGTTCATTTGTGCTCTTTCATTCTCAGTAGCGTTACATGCATACCATTACTTACTGTCCTCGTGGAGTAACACTGACCCTCCTAATCCCTAATGAAATCTCTTCCGCCTGCCACTCCTCGTAGGGCCACCATCTTCATCTAAATCTCTCTGCTTGTGTATAGCCTTAACTATCTTTATCCCCAGGAAGTCAGATGGCTAGCCATAGAACGATCCCCCATGCAGCTTCACCTACATAGCGACCAACACTCTGGTTTAAACTGCATAGCTCTGGTCCGTGCTGCATGACTTTAAACTGCACAGCCATAGTCCTAACTTCATGACATTAAACTGCACAGCTCTGGTCCATGTTGCATGCCCTTAAACTGCACAAGCCACGGTCCAAACTATATGACCTTAAACTGTAGCAGAGGTCTAGTTGCACGACCTTAAACTGCATCATCCTAACTGTATGACTTTAAACTGCATAAACCACGGTCCAAACTATAAGGCCTTAAACTGTAGCGGAGACCTAATTACATATAGGTCATGTAGTTTGGACCATGCAGTTTAGGGTCATGCATCTAGACCGTGGAAATGTGACTTCATGAGAAGTCAACTATAGTGTTTGGTTTGGTGCCTCGATCTCGTCCTCCAGATCTAGATGATCTGGCAACACGTATCTCAGGTATTTAGGGAACCTGGGACTTGAGATCGCTTTCTCAGGAACCTTGCTCAAGAACAAGGGCAGTTATACCAACCGATGAGAGAGAAATTTAAGGTGGGTTCGAAACTTACTTGAGCTGGCTCGCGTGGGTGCCCTCCTAGATCACGAAGAAAGCCCCCCAGCTACTTCAGCTGGTATAGAATCGCCTGCCTTGTCCAACGATCACCCTGTTTGCTGCACAACATTATCGTGGTTAACTTACATGACAAGTGGGCCGAAGGACCCACCCTTGTCTTACGGCAATGCACGTTCATAAGTGAGGGTGATGAAGTGGAAGATTCAAATAAAGGTAGAGAAGAGAACTTGATAAGGGGACGCGACTAGCATTATAGCTGGACCAGTGATCGACTTGGAGTGGTAGTAAGATGGCCACGGTACTCAAGACCAGCACGACGACAATACTACTCAAAATCAAGGTCGATGGGACTGTCCTATTCTAGTGTGGCAGCAAGACAAGCATGGTACTCAGGACCAGCATGACAGCAATACTGCTCGACAACCAGACCGCTATAGCAGTGCTAGACTGAGTCTACACTCAGTCAAGTGAGAAGAGGATGGAGAGAAGGCACGAGACGGCGAAGAGATGAGTTCCCAAGGATGCTAGGCATTGCCACCCACAATCGTTGAATAGTAGTGTCACAACCCTTGGACGGTGCTAGACACTACTGCTCACAGCTGAAGGGTGAGCAGTGAACTACAGGTGGTGCTAGGCATCGCCATTGGCAAAACATGAAGGCCACACCCCTTCGAGGGACGCGATAGCCTCTTATGAAGTGCACTGCGATAGCCACTCGTGAAGCGCACGACGATAGCTACTTGTGAAGTACACGACGATAGTTACTTATGAGGCACACAAAGATAGTTCCTTATGAGGCACATGGTGATAGTTCCTTATGGGTACAAAAGGACTATTTTACCTCTGCCTAACAATGTATGAAATTCCAGAACAGTTCTTGCTATTGCCCGAGAACTTGCATGATCTTCCATCACTGATCTAGGGTTATTCTGATGCTCGTTTAATCGAAAGATGATTGTTTTCTTGTGGGGGCTCGGCGTGGCGATCGATATGATACTAACTTCGAGCCATGAATCATGTTTTTAAGCCATGATCATGAAACTTAGACTTTGCTTGAATCTTGAAAACTTTGGATCGATTGTATGCTCATTTCTTAATGTTTTTCTTCACGTTGTTGTTGAATCGCTCTAAGCATGCCGACACGATAACGTTGTAACAAACGCCTCTCAATTTCGTTTCCGAATGAAGATTTCGTCATCTTACGTTTTTTGCCAGAATCTGTAAATCTAACGGTCAAAATTTACTACATCTTCGACGCCTCCGTGTGTGAAATCTAACCGTTCATCGTACACACGGTTTGGACTAGAGATAGCCACGGGCCTCATGCACATAAACCAATTGCTTTCGTGTCGATCGAGTATGCGAGCGCCATGATTTGGCCGCTTGAGTTTCTACAATTTTCTTCATGGATCAGAAATTTCTCACTAGTTTTCCTCCTTGCTCAAGCATCGTCACCAGGTGTATCAAATATCGAAACGCTCGTCTTGATGAGACGCACATGCTCACAAAATTTGAAAGTGATCTGACTTGGAACGAGTGAGATATAGGCCCCGAAATTCACTGCCTATGACTGTAAAAACAACCACCTTTAATGGTGTTTTGGTGTAGGGTGGCCATACGAAAATAGTGTGCGGGTTATCCCTTTTGGTATTTTACCCATAACTTTGTCTTAGACTTCCCGATTAAGTCGAAACTTGACCCTTTGTGATTTTCGACCATGCCAGATTCAATGGCGGTGATCCCACAATTGTTTGACGCATCAAAAATATAGTTCTTGTTACGGGGTCCATTTCAGGGTGCTAGAAGCCGATTTTGTCAAAATGGTTTCTTTATGTTCACTGCCTTAGACAAGTCTTGATCGAAATTTTTTCAAAACTTGGCAGGTGGCCTTTTGGAGTGCTGATGAAGATCTTGACAGATTCTGGGTCCATTCTGAGACTGTCCAAAATTCATACTGTTTTATTGGGTTCATTGACATGCTTTCTCCTTATTCTGCATCGGGGACCAAGGTGCTGAAAAATGCGTTCAAACAGCTTGCCTCATTGAATGTTGCTCTTCAAGGGAAACGAGAAGGACAACATTCAGAAAATTTCCTTCTGCTTTATTACTTTTTTCTTCCTAGCCACAGGACCACGTGAACACCGAGGAAATTTATGCAATGGTGTAACTAGGATGCTTAGACTAGGGATGCATCTTTCGTGGGTCCATCCGTGGAGACTTTAAGGGAGAAGAGACCTTTTTTAGAGATCTTATCGAAGTCCTCACCCTCATGTGGACTGTCTATGATTCTGAAGCTGAGGATTTTGAACGAACCTCATCAGTCAGAATCAGGCCCGTTTGGCAATTGAGTGCCATGTAGAAGGGCATTGTTCTCATTTGGCTTGAGTTTCTTTATCTTAGATAGACAAAAAAAGAGCCTTTGATGGATGCTCGTCCCCGTAATGCACCAATTTTTCCTTGGCAGGTAGGGTACCTCAGTTTATCAAGATAACCAGCTTTGGGTATAACCACCCCTACCCACTGCTTTGCAGCTACGACAGTCATCTGATTGTCGCTCCAAAGTCAAGGTTGAATTAGCCTTCTTGGGGCATCTTTGGTTCTTCAGAGTTACTTTCTTGTTTATTTGTTGAGCTGAAGAGCCTTTTGTTGGTGCTCATCTGCGCCGTGCACCATTTTTTCCTTAGCGGGTAGGGTACCTCAGTTTATCGAGATAACCAGCTTTGGGTATAACCACCCCTACCCACTTCTTTGCAGCTACAACAAAGTCATGGTTGACTTAGCCTTCTCAAGGTGTCTTCGGCTTCTGAGAGTGTGTTTCATAGCCTCTTGGGAATGATGCTCTTTTTCATGAGACTTGTCTTCCCGTCTTGGCGAGTATTCTTTCCTTCGAGTCCTTCTTGCAACTGGACTCAGGCTGTCGCAATATTTTCTTTACAGCTTGTATTTTTGGATACTGGTATTATAACACTAGGGATTTTTTTCTTTTTTTTTGGTGATGCCTGAAGCCACCTGTTGAGGCGAGCGCTGCATCAACCTGTTTATTAGTTCAAGGGTCCTTTATGGATTTTCACTTGAACTTGGGGAGCGGCGTCGTAGAGATGGTTTCCACTAACTTGTTTTTATTTGGGGCTCTTATACCCATGACCTTACGACCTTATTCACCCTTTTTTTTCATTTTTACTCACGATGCCCTTTCAGGTTTTCACCATGCCTGGGTTTTAATCATGAAACTCTTTTACTCATGGTTTCGTGACCATGGCTGTCTATTTTTTTTACTCATGGCATTCCCTTATTAAGGTATACACCATGCTCGTTATTTCATTTTTTTTGTGAAGGCCTGTTTAAGGTCATGCCTCTGGGATCTGTGCAAAGCCTTTTAATGTCATGCGGCCAGGGCATCTACTACAGTTTAAGGTCATACACTTGGACCATAATGGAAACCCATGTATGCACCGAGTTTGGAGGAAGTCGGACATATCATTAGAATGCTGAGCCATCAAGGGTCTCAACAAAATGTCGAAGAAGAAGTCTCTCGTCAGCTGCTGTTACCCGACATGCTACCTGAATGTGTGCAATGTGCTGGTTTGGGGACGTGGTTCCATTGAATAGAGGAAACTTCCCTTTCTTATAGTCTCGGGGAAACATGACCTGATCAATATAGGAGGGGTAAGGTCTTTGATAAGGAGTCGCACCCTGTATCCCTGAAATTTGTCTGTTCTTCAGACTATGGGTGACCATAGCATCTATATATGACTGAGAGACTAGATGAGGGACAGAATTGTCTTGTGAGGTAGACAGAGGGGGTTGCCGTGGAGGTGCACCATCAGAGTGATGTGAATTAACCTCAAGATAGCCGACTGGCATGCGATGTCAATACGATTGTTCTTTTCCATCATCCCGTGCACCATGTCCTCAAACTTGTTCATGCGCTCTTCCTGCGCATCACCGGGCTCGTTTACAATCATTACGCTAACCTTTTTACTAGGGAGGCCAACCTTAGTGGTGAATGAGGGCTTGCGAGCTTGACGGGTCGTAAGTGGTAGGTCAGACAATAGGGGGCCAGCATGCTCTGATTGAACTCGACTCTTGTATGCGGATCGAGTTTGGATCGATTCTAGATGGTCTTGGGACTGCAGTTGCTGAGTGGCAGGGTCTTCATTTGCGACAGTCACCACAGCACAGAGCTCATGGAGCTCTTCTTCAGGCCTCATCATTGAAGGGGTTAGAAGGGATTCAGGTGAAGAGAGTCGCCAGAATTGGTTGTTTTGACTACCTTGGTCACCTCGCTTGTCAAAATTTGCAGACCTCTATCACGTTTTAACCTTGAGGTTTTGATGGACCTCGTGCCAAAACTACGATCTAGGTCACGGCCGGTCAGCTCTTCTCACACTGGAAAGAGTTGTCTCCATCTGATGAGGCAATGGATGAGTTCAAGAACTGGGGTCCTCTTGGGCCAGGCAGGATGAAGGACTCGATCTTCCATCGGGTCCATGCCCCAAGCTCTCTTAAGAGCTCCAAAGACACGACCAAGGTGACGAGGCTAGTTCAGGATAGTACTCTTGAGAAAAATCTTCGAGTACCATGGCTGAAGGTGCTTGCTCGATGAAGAAGGAGCAGGGTTTACTCAGAGGTGGCCAGAGTTGAGGGCGAGGGGACCTCTGAGATGACAACGCATGTTCGCCCCTTAAAGAAGGATTACGGGAGACCTGAGGGTCAACCCAGGCTCATGCAAGTGATCTGGCCTTAGGAGGCCGAGAACTATGAGCAAGTGTCTGTAAGAGAACAGGTGTAGGCCTTCCTCTTACAGGGTGCACTTGTGTGTGCATAGTAGGAGGACGAGGAGGTCGTCTCCGGTGTACTCGGGTTGGCATAAGAACGGTGTCGCCCCGAGTAATGAAATGCATATGAGTGGCATGTGCAAGATCTAGCCTTAGAAGGTTCGATCTTGAACACAGTCTCGAGGCAACAGAAGGAATGCCTCGAGGTGTGACTCGAGTGAGTGACTCACGAGCCTTGTGATGTGTGTGAGGGGCGGAGACCGTGGGGTTTCTGCCTTGATGTGTTCGGCCTCCATGAATAGAGACCAGTGGTGCAGAGATGTGGGGGGTAGCCTTATGGCGACCCTACCCACAAGCAATGGAAAATTGTTTTCCTTTTGCAAAAAGGGACTAAGCAGCCTTCCAGCGTACCTCAGGAACACGACCGGCAAGTGACTTGTCGGTGGCTGGATGCATGCTGTGTGGAGTTTCCGCCGAAGCGAGGAGATGGAGAGTGAGGAATTTTTAGGTCTCACCTCACGCTGGTCTAGGTTAAGACATGGGAGCTAGACAAGGGGTCTTTGCACAAGAGGATGGTCGGGAACAAAGTCGAAGGAACTTGTTCCCTAAGGATATTCTCGAATACGTGGATAAGAAAATCCCTGAACCAGATAAATGTGTTACAAAACCCGCAAGCCATAATAAAGTGTGTAAATACAATGAAAGCATATAATAAAAGAAGAAACTAGCCAAACAAGAACGATCCGACAAAGGTGTAGTAAGTCCCCAAGAGTCACCTACCTGGTTAGGTTCCATGATCTCGCCCTCCGGACCCTAAATGATCGGGTAGCACACGTCTCAGGTCTCGAGGGAAGGCCCAAGATGTTTTTGAGATCACTCTCTCGGGAACACTGTTCAAAAATGGGGGCAGGTGTTACCAACCGGTGAGAGAAGAATTTTAAGGTGGGTTCGGGACTTACTAGGGCTGGCTCACATGGGCACCCTCTTAGATCACGAAGAAAGCCCCCAGTAATGAAACTGGTTCTGAATCGTCTCCCTTAGCTCGTATTCTTCTTATTTTCTGCAATCACACACATATATATGGCAAAGGTTGTAAGACATGTGGGTCAGACCTCACCCTTTTCCTCTTTGATGAACGTACACAAGTATGTGCTTCCAAAAAGAAGAAGAGAAGACTGACAAGGGAGAGAAGAGTTCGAGTGATTGAGAGGATCAAGCTGGCGAGTAATTGGCCTGACATGGTAACAAAATGGTCTCGATATTAATACCGGCTCACGGGATCACTACTAGACGTCATTGCCAATACCGACTAGCTAAGAACAATGGTCAATCTGTCGTGGTAATAAAGCAGCCCAAGTAATCCTGGCACAACAACATTACGGCTAGATGACTTGACCTCCATGAGAGGCTAACCTCAATCCCTCTTAGTCGAATGAAAGAATAGTAGACTGGAAGAAGGGAATAGACAAAAGAAGGGAGAAGAGACGAGAGGATAAAAGCGAGAGGGAAGGAAGATTCAGTCGACACTGGACATTTCTGCTTGTCAGAAGACGTGATTTGGAGGAAGAGAATGAACCGGCACTATACTTGCATCAGTTGCAATGGGAGAGAGATAGAGCGGGCGTTAGGCTTCACCGGCTGCAATAAACGCGAGACAAATCCAATCGGCGCTAGGCTTCACCGACTGTGACAAGAGAGGAGAGTGAAATCCAACCGGTGTTGGGCTTTGCGGACCGTGACAAGAGAGAAGAGAGAGAAATTCACCCGACACTGAGGATGAAAGAAGAGAGAGAAATTCAATCGACACTGAGACTTTACTGATTGCATTAGAAGAGGAGAGAGAAATCCAGTCGATGTTAAGCCTCATCGACTGACAGAAGAGGTGAGAGAAATCCAATCGTTGTTGGTCTCCGTTGACTATTACAAGAGAGAAGAGAGATAATTCACCTGACGTTGGGGAAGAAAAGAGAAATTCAATCGACACTAAGACTTCGCCGATTGCATTAGAAAAGGTGCGTGAGGGAGAGGGGAAAGAAAGAGATAGAGATGAGAAGAAGAGGGAGGAAGAGATATAAATGAGAAGAAGAGAGAAAGAGATAGAGATGAGAAGAAGAGAGAGAAAGAGATTGAGATGAGAAAACCTAGTCGTCATTGAGAAGAAGAGAGGAGAGAGAAAAATTGAAAAGAAGAGAGAAAAAAGAAGAGAGAGATAGAGATGAGAGAGAAAGATGGGAGGAGAGAAAGAGGGAAGGAGAGAGAGAAAGAGGGGAGGAGAGAGAAAGTTACTAGCTTGAAAGGTATTGGCCATTTTCTTCTCTCTCCTCTCTCTCCAAGACGTATTCACAGGCTCAAGCAAGAATAAAAATTTCTATTGAATGATCAAAGAATGAATCGAGGGTCTTTACAATTTAGCTTTGCACGTTTATATATAATTGGGCCCAAACATGGGTGGATGCTCAAAATCTAACTAAATTTCTGATATTTACAATTATTCTAAATTTTAAAAAATTAAGAAAATAGGGTGCAAAAGGACTGTTTTTCCCCTGCCTAACAATTTAGCAAATTCTAGATCAGTCCCTGCTATTGCCTTGAAAGTTGTGTGATCTTCCTTGACAGATCCGAGGTTGATCTAATGCCCGTTTGAAAGAAGAACATTTTCTTGTAGGGCTTGGCATGGCGATCATTTTTATACCAACTTCGAGACATGGATCACGTTTTCGAGCCACAATCACAAGACTTGAAATTTGCTTAAATCTTGAAAAATTCGGATCGATAGTGCATTCATTCCTTAATGGTTTTCTATGATTTCTTCATCATATAGCACTAAGCATGCCGTCACATTCGCGTGGCAACAAATGGAATGCGGTTTGGAGCCTTAACGAAGATTTCACAACTTTTGAGTTTTGGCCGGAATCTAAAATTCGGTTGCCGAAATTTCAGTTACTTCATCGGCTTCATACATGAAATCCAACCGTCCATCATGTCCGAGGTTCAGACCAATGATAGTTCTAGACCTTACGCACACAATGGAATTGGTTTCATGTTGATCCGCTGCACGAGTGTTGTGATTTGGTTCATCGAGCGAGGCATGTCACTGTAGAATTTTCTGCAACTTCTTCATGGATCGACAATTTCTTTCTTGATTTTCTCCCTGCTCGGATATCGTCTTGGGGTGTACCACATATGAAACTCTCATCTCAACGAGACGAACACGCTCATAAAATTTGAGCACAATCCAACTCGGGACGAGTGAGATATGGGCCCTAAAAGTCATTGGCCATGACTGTGAAAACAACCACCTTTAATGGTGTTTTGGTGAGTGAGGCTATATGGGAATAGTGTGCGGCCCCTCCTGTTTCAATGTTTTGCTCATATCTTTGTTCTAAAGTATCCGATTAAGCCGAAACTTGGCCTATAGGGATTTTCAACCGTGCCAGAACTAATGGAGGTGGTCCCACAGTGATTTGAGACACCAAAAATGTAGTTCTAGTTAATTGGTTTGTTTCAGGGTGCTAGCGGCCATTTTTTCTGAAACCTGTTTCTTCGTGTTCACTGCCTTAGACATGTCTGATCATGATGAAATTTGGTAGGTGGTCTTTTGAAGTGATGATGAAGATCTTGACCAATTCTAGGGAAATTCTGAGACTGTCGAGAATTTCCATTGTTTTGTAGGCTTTATTGATCTGCTTCCTATCAGGAACCAAGGTGTTGAAAAATAAGTTCAAACACAATAGAATGCCCATAAAAGCACTGGAACTCCAGCAAAGCACCACTAAAACTCTCGCAGCTTCATCAGAAGTGTCTTGATGAAGCTTTTAGAAGCTCTCTCTTCACTGCTCATAAAGCCTTGGCACTCTCCGAAACAATTGCAAGCACGTTGCGAAGGCCCACAACCTGCTCAAGCTCGCCAGAAAGCTCCTGAAGGCTTGAGTATTGCATATTTTGGCCAGGAAAACTCTAGCTGGGAAACTCTTGATGGAAGCCCTGACTCTCTCTCTCTAAAAATCTCTTCAACTGTTTTACCCTTCGGTAAAACAGTGAAATGGGGTTTTTCCCCCTTTTATACTCAGCAGTGTCATAAAATACCCCTCACAAATTTGAAATGATGCTCCAGTCCTCAGCTTCTGATGGCAATAAGACCAGGCCGAGGCAAGTCAAGCTCGAGATCCGAAAGGGTTTTCGCCCCACGCTTCACTTAGAAGTTATTGTCACGCCCTTCGTCAAGGGCTATCGCCACGCGCTTCGTTAAAGAGCTATCGTCGCGCGCCTCGTTAAGGGACTATTGTCATGCATTGCGTAAGATGCTATCGCCACGTGCTTCATCAAGGACCTAACGCCGCACACCTCACCAAGTGGTTAATGTCATGCCTTTCACTTAAGGTCTAATGCCATGTGCACCATCCAAGACTTTGTATCGTGCCCATGCCATGACACACCCATTCGGACCATCATCCAACCTCCTCAGGAAGTTCCTTCCCTACACCACAGCCTCACTCCTAAGGGACTTGAGTCCCCAATTGTAACTCTATTCCCCCTGCAGTCACATTCTCCCCACACAAGGGTCCATGCTGCATGACCCTAAACTACATAGCCTTGATCTGTGCTACATGATCTTAAATTGCACGCCATGGTCTAGGTGCACGACCCTAAATTGCATGGTCCAAACTATATGACCCTCAACTCTAGTGGAGGTCTAATTGCACTACTTTAAACTGCATGGTCCTCATTGCATGGCTCTAAAATTCATGACCATGGTCCAGCTGTATGACCTTAAACCATAGTACACGTCCTGGCCGCATGACATTAAAAGGCTTAGCATCATGGTCCAACTACATGACCTTAAACTATAGAGAAGGTCTAGTTGCACGACCTTAAACTACATGGTCCTAACTGCATGACTTTGGTCCAACCTACAAGACCAAGAAACTGAAACGCACGATGTGATAAGTAGTCCATACGCATAACTTTAACTAGATGGGCCACCTCTTCGCTAGGTGTATTTCATCAACATCCCCAGTGGAGTTAGGTGTATCCAAAAAAAAGGGGTTGCACTTCCCCCTTCAATCCCCTGAGGGTCTGTTTCACACCAACATCCCCTAGTAAGAGTCACATCCTATTGCGGCCAACTATCCTTAGGGAGTTGGGTTCTTCTTATCTTGTCAACCCCCTAGTGGGGTTGCATCTGTGCTCTAGCCTGTCATTCTCAGCTGAGTTACATGCACACGATTACCCATCATCCTCAGGGAATCACACTTACCCTATTAATCCTTAGTGAAGTCCGCTTTCGCTTGCCCCTCCTTGTAAGGCCACCATCTCCATCTAAATCTCTCTGCTTGTGTATAGCCTTAACTATCTTTATCCCCAGGGAGTCAGATTGCTAACCACAGATCTATCCCCCTTGTAGCTTCACTTACATGGCGATCCACACAATGGTCCGTGCTGCATGACCTTAAATTGAACAGCCATGGTCCTAATCACATGACTATAAACAGTGCAGCCATGGTCGAAACTAAATGACCTTAAGCTGCAGCGGAGGTCTAGTTGTATGACCTTAAACTGCCTAGTCCTAGCTTCATGTCTTAAATTGCATAGCCACGGTCTGAAGTATATGACCATAAACCATGTCTACATCCTAGCACATTAACATTAAAAGGCTTAGCATCAGGGTCCAAACTATATGACCTTAAACTATAGCGGAAGTCTAGTTGCATGACCTTAAACTGCATGGTCCTAATTGCGTGACTTTAAACTGCGATCCAAGCTATATGACTTTAAACCATAGTGCATGTCCTGAGTGCATGATGTTAAACTGCTTCGCATAGGTCCTGAAGGCATGACCTTAAACACGCCCACACATATGTGCACCCCCCCATTACGTGCATCTTCACGCACGCCTTCCCTAGCTGACGCATTGGTTTGCATACACCACCTTCATAAATTCCCCAGTCAACCCATTCGTTTCACTACCATCATTCATCATTCCTCAGTGAGTTTTTCACCCACACTCATAAAACGGCGAACCATTCCAGCATCCATACTTGTCGTACGGTAGTGGGTCACCACTTTTCACCCACCATTCATCACCTTCCATCTTTCATAGGCAGCCTCGTGCCATCTCCCCAAAATGAGTCAAAGCCATCACCATACTCACTCTATGGCCTCCACAGACTTCCATTCATAACCACTACGGTCCAGCTGTGTGGCCCTAAACTATAGTGCATGTCCTGGCCACATGACGTTAAAAGGCTTCGCACAGGTCTCGAAGGCATGACCCTAAACACACCTTCACAAAAAAAATGGGCATGGTGTACACCTACACAAGGGAACGCCATGAGTATAAATGACAAACGGGCATGGTCACGAAACCATGAGTAAAAGAGTTCTGTGAAAAAAAATAACTCAGGCGCGGTGAAAACCCCAAAAGGGGACTGTGAGCAAAACCAGATGAAAAGGGTGGACATGGTTGCAAGGTCATGGGTAAAAGAGCCCAAAAACAAAAGAGGTTGGTGAAAACCATCTCTGTAGCGTCACTTCCCCTGTTCAAATGAAAACCCACAAAGGGCGCTTAGACCAACAAGTCAAGTTGACACGGCACCACAGCCTCAGCAGGCACTCAATCGTTAAAACAAGCATAATTCTGGCTCAACGACAAACAACTAATCATAATGAAAAATGGCTCACCCAGGAGTGAGAGCCTCATAAGATCTTTCACACTTCACCTCCAAAAAGAGTAAGAGTTCTTGAGGGTGAGGACGATGACCGAAAGATCCTTCCAAAATGCTAAAGATACCCATGAAGGCAAGAAACTGACAAAGCCGGGGCCTAACCTACTAGAGATTGCAGGGTGAATTCTCGCCATGAGATCACCTCGCCAAAAACCTTCCTTAGCCGACAAGCCCAGATCTTCGGGACAAGCCCATAAAAAGCCCCTGACTGGACCCAGTAGAATGGGGCCTACGAGGCCGCCTCGCCAAAATTCCCCCTAGCCGATGGTTAGGTGCCTCGATCTCGCCTTCTGGATCTATGTGATCTAGTGGCACCTGTCTCGAGTCTCTGGTGGACTTAAGACTTGAGATCGCTCTCTCGAAACCTTGCTCAAGGGCAAGGGTAGGTATACCAACCAATGAGATAGGAATTTTAGGTGAGTTCAGACTTACTTCGGTTGGCTCGCATGGGCACCCTCTTAGATCATGAAGAAGGCCCGTCAACTGCTTGTGCTGGTTCGGAATAGCCTCCCTTGACCTGTAATCCTCCTATTTTTCTAGACAATACTTCTATAGTCAAAAAATCCCACCCTTCTCTTAGGGTAATGAACATTCATGAGAGAAGGCAATGAAGCATGGCTAAACGAAAGGTAGAAAGGAGAAGCAAACTTGATGGATGGACGAGACTAGCGTGACGGCCTAAAGTTGCCGACTCGAAGCGATAGCAAGATAGGCATGGTTCAAGGACTAGCACAGCAGCATTACTACTCAAAATCGAGGTCGATGCGATGGTGCTAATCTAATCCCATCCTTAGTCAAGTGAGAAGAGAAGAGAGTGAAGAGAAGAGGGTGAGGGAGCAAAGAGAAGGGGAAAGTCTGAAGTCGAAAGACATCGCGGTGGAAAATGCAAGGGGGTGGTGCATCCCTTGTGGACGGCGCTAGTTCCTAACAAGGTACAGGTTGATGGTTTCTCTTAGGTCTCACGATGATAGGCGTGCGACGCAGGGGAATAGCGATAGGCACCGGACATACGGAGGAATTTCACAGACGGCGAAGGGTATTGTCAGGGCCTCTAGCGAGCGACGATAGGTATCACCGTCTATGATAGATGCGCAGTAAAGGAAGACTCCTGTAGGTGGAAACACACTTCGCCATCTAGGTTCTTCATCGAGACATCAAAGCTATGTCTGTAGGCAGCGATGGAAAGCGCCGTCTACAGACTTCACTGAGAGAAAGAGACCGACAAGAAGGAGGAGAAGAACACTCGCACATGGTGTTGCATGGCGATCTGTGAGACCAAGGGAGAGGCATGCACGACACTGCCACTACCGCGCAGACCTCCACGAGGTACTCAAAAGGAGAAGAGGGAGAAGAGAGGGGAGAAGGGAGAGAGAAGAAGAAAAGAAAAAGAAGAGAGAGAAGACTTACCTCAACCCAAGGGATACTGGTCGAAAGTTTCTCTCACCTCACCCTCTCTCTCAAGCATAACAACATAATTGTAACAAAGATAAACTTGTATTAAGTAAAAACTCTCTCTTGTGTGTGTATGTGTCTGCCTTCTCTTTTTTTTTTACATATAATGATGGTACGTATATATAGAATTGTGCCTCAAACATGGGTGGATGATCAAAAGTAACCCTAATTGCTGAAAATTAAGATTAAATTGATTTAAAAGAAATTACAAAATATGGTGCACAATGATAGATTTTCCCCTTCCTAACAAGTTGTGGAATTCTAGAATAGTGTGTTTGTTTCCCTTGAACTTGTGTGTCCTTGCATGGCTGATTCAAGGTCGTTCTGATGCTTGATTGATCGTAAGATGATTGTTTTCTTGTAGGGCTCTGCATGGCGATCGATTTGATACCAACTTCGAGCCATGGATAGTGATTTTTGTGCACGATCATGTGACTTGAATTTTGAGTAGATCTTGAAACTTTGAATCGAAAGTGTGTTCGTTCCTTGACGCTTTTTTGTGTTTTCTTCGCTGAATCCCACTGAGCATGTCTCTACGATCACGAGGCACCAAACGCAGCTCGATTTTGTGATTAAACGAAGATTTTACAAGTTTGGAATTTTGACCGGAATCAAGGATTAGGGCGACAGAATTTGCAGTATGTTCGTCGCCGTCATGTGCATAATTTGACCATTCATCATGTACGGGGTTCGGGTTGGAGATGGCTAAGACCTTACGCCGGCAATGGAATTAGTCTCGCATCGATCGAGCTCGCGAGTGGCGTGATTTTACCGCTTGAGCAAGGAACAATGCTACTGAATTTCCTTCACTTTATTCACTGATCAACAACTTCTCTCTAGCTTTTATTCACGCTTGGGTATCGTCACGGGGCGTGCCACATATCGAATCACTTGTCTTCACTAGAAGAACATGCTCATCAAATTTGAGCGCGATCTAATGTTGAACAGTCGAGAAATAAGTGTCGAAATTCACTAGTCATGACTGTCCCTTTAATGGTATAGTGTTGTAGAGTGGCCGCATGAGAATAGCGTGCGACTCCTCGTGTTTCACTCTTTCGCCTATAACTTCTTCCCAGAGTGTTCGTTTGGGCTGAAACTTGACCATTGGGGGTTTTCAATCATGCCAGATTCAATGATGGTGTTCTCATAGCAATTTGAGGTGCATAAAATGTAGATCTAGTTATAGGGGTCCATTTCTGGGTGCAAGAGGTCGATTCTACCGGAACTGTTCCTCAGTCTGCACTGCCTTAGACATGTCGGAATATAACAAAACTTGGCAGGAGACTTTTTAGTGACCTCATGAAGATCTTGGCCAGTTCTGGGGCTATTTTGAGCTATCAAAATTTCCACTATTTGTTAGGCCTTTATTGAGCGAGGGCCTCACGTTCATGAAAAATACCTTCCAACAGCCAACAAGTCCAGATTTTGAGACAGGTCAGAAGCCCCCAACTGGACCCCACTGGACTAGACCTACAGAGATACCCTGATCATCAAAAGCAAATCTAGTGTAGCAGCAAACAATGTCGACCAAAGGTTCATAGCACTTGGCCGTCAGATTGGCCCAATTCTGACCAATGAGGTTCCTACAAAATCTTCAAGCTATTAGATTCGCAAATAGCCCCTCGAGGGTGAGGACTTCTATAAATCCCTCAAAAAGTCTCTTCCCCCCCTAAACTCTCCACGGATGGACCTGTACATTGCATCCATATGTTTGAGCGTCCTTTTTTAATGTTGTCCCTCTCATTTCTCTCAAAGAACAACATTCGGTGGGCCAAGCTGTTTGAAGACATTTTTCAACACCTTAGCCCCCGGTCAATAAAGCTTAACAAAACATTGGAAATTCTGACAGTCTTAGAATGGCCTCATAACTTCTCAAGATCTTCATGAGGACTCCTAAATGTCTTCTGCCAAGTTTCGTCACATTCCGACATGTTTAAGGCAATGCATACTGAAACCAATTTCGGCAGAATCAGCCTCTAGCACCCTGAAACGGACCCCAATAACTAGAACTACATTTTCGGTGCGTCAAATTGATGTGAGACTATCACCATTGGATCCAGCATAATTGAAAACCCCTAAGAATCAAATTTTAGATTAAACGGACATTCCAGGAATAAGTTATAGGCAAAAGAGTGAAATAGGAGGAGCTACACGCTATTCCCGTGCGGCCACCCTGCAACTAAACTCCATTGAAGAGGTAGTCATAAATAGTGAATTTCGATGCTTATATCTCCCTCGTTCGAGATCCGATCATGCTCAAACTTGATGGAGCATGTTCGTCCCGTCGAGATGAGCATTTTGATATGTGACATGCCCCGCAACGACGCCTGAGCTCAAAGAAAAGCTACAGAGAAGTTGCTCATCCATGAAGATAGTTTTAAGAAAATCAGCAGCATCACACCTCGCTTGAGAGGCCAAATTACACTACTCTCAAGCCCCATCGATGTGAAACTAGTTTCATCGCGTGCGTAATGTCTAGGGCTATCTCTAGTCCGAACCCCATACATGATGGACAGTCGGATTCCACACATGAAGCCAATGAAGTGACTGCAAATTCCACTGCCGGAATTTTAGATTCTGGCCAAAATTCCAAATTTGTAAAATCTTCATTCGGACATGGAATCGAGCTGCGTTTGTTGCCACACGATCGTGACAGCATGCTCAGTGTGGTCCAGTGAACAAATCCTAGAAAAACATCAAGGAACGACCACACTATCGATCCGAAGTTTCAAGCTTCATCCATATTTCAAGATGCATGATCATGGCCTAAAAGCTGGATCCATGGCCCGTAGTTGGTATCAAATTGATCGTCATGCCGAGCCCTACAAGAAAACAATCATCTTTTGATCAAATTGATATTAGAACAACCCCATATTGTCTACGAAAAATCACGCAAGGATTGTTTTGAAATTCCACAAATTGTTAAAAAGGGGCAAATCTATCATTTTTCACCCTATTTTCTAATTTCTTTTAATTCAGTTAAATCTTAATTTCCAAAAATTGGGTTTAATTTTGATCAATCGACCCATGTTTGGGCACAATTCTTTATATAGAACGTACTATCATTGTATGCTGACCCCCTCATTCATTCACGAAGGAGAACTTTGCTTAATAAAATTTCTATTTCTTCTCATCGTTGGGTCACGTTTGGAGAGACAGAGAGAGAAAGGAAAGAGAAATATTTGGATCGGTACCCTTAGGCTCGAGGTAATTCTTCTCTCTCTTCTTTTCTTTCTTCTTCTTCTTCTTCGTCTGAGCTTCTCTCAAAGGTCATGCACGACAGTGGCAGTGCCGTGCATTCCTCTTTCCTTCTTTCCCTCCTATGGTTTCATAGGTCATGCATGGTGATGGCAACACCATGCGAGAGCTCCGTTCTTCTTCCTTTTCTTTTGTCTCTATCTCTCAACGTGGTTTGTAAACGGTGCTGCTCATCGCCGTTCACAAATGCGTTCTCGACTCCTCAGTGAGGAGTACAGACAGTGAAGCCCATTACCGCCTGTAGGGATCTCATTCTATTGCGCACTTATCGTAGACGGCGATGCCTATCGCAGACAGCGATGCCTATCGTTGTCCGCGAAGGGTCGTGGTAATACCTATCACCGTGTCAAGGTCCTCTCTTATGCCCTCTATCTATCGCAGACGGCGATGTCTATGGACGCCAGTAAAGGATCCTCATGATACTTATCGCTGCCTGCGAGCTTTCTTCGTGCGCTCGGTGCCTATTGCCATTCACAAGCTTTCTTCATAGGCTCAGTGCCTATCGCCGTCCGTGAGCTTCTTTCTTGCACTCGGTGCCCATCGCTGTCCACAAGCCTCATTCTTGTGTCCCATGCCTATCGTTGTGTGCCTCAAAAGGAACTATCACAGTGTGCTTCAGGGCGTGTTGCCTTCACGTGTTGCCAAACGGTGATGCCCCGCATCACCTGTAGCTCACTGCTCACTCTCCAACCGTTAGCAGTAGTGGCTACCACCGGCCATGACACTACTACTTCAAGGTTAAGGGTGGTGATGCCTAGTGCCATCGGGATTCTATTTTTCTGTTGTCTTGTGCCTTCTTTTCATTCTCTTTTCTTCTCACTTGATCGAGGGTAGACTCAGACTAGCACTGCTATAACGGTTTGGCTGTCGAGCAGTATTGTTGTCGCGATGGTTTTGAGTACCATGCCCACCTTACTGTCGTGTCAGATTAAGACAGTTGTATCGACCTTGGTTTTGAGTAGTATTGTCATCTCACAGGTCTGAATTACCGTGCTCGTCTTGCTACCACCCCGAGTCGGTCATTGCACTAGTTCAGCTATCATGCTAGTCTCATCCTCTTGTCGAGGCCGCTCTTTTTTTCTCCACTCATTCAAACCTCCTTCTTTTCATCACGTTATCTTCTCACCTTCTCAGCCACATGAAGGTACATTGCCCTAAGACAAGGGTGGGTCATTCGGCTCACTTGTCTTGTAAATTAACCATAGTAGTGTTGTGTAGAAAACTAGGAGCTTACAGGTCAAGGGAGGCAATTCGGAACCAGCAGAAGTGGCTGGGGGGATTTTCGTCGTGATCTAAGAGGGCACCGGCGCGAGTCAACCCGAACAAGTCATGGACCCAGGTGAGGTTGGTCCCCACCTCACATCCAAAATTCCTCTCTCACTAGTTTGACACCTGCCCTTGTTCAGTGAACGAGGTTCCTGAGACAGCGATCTCAGATCCCGGGTCTTTTGAACTTGAGACACGTGTCACTTTATCACCTATATCTGAGGAGGCAAGATTTAGGCACCTAACCACGAACCTCCGCGGTTATTTGAAATAAGGTTTTTTTCTACCCGCCGGGAGGGAAACCAGGACCCTTGACATAGATAGGTGACTCCACTAGGGACACGTCACCCTTTTGTTAGCTCGAGCTTTCTTTAGGTACCAATCTCTCTTCCTCCTCTTTTCACTTTTTCTATGGGATCCGCTTATCCCTCTTTCCTCTAGGTTGGGGAGTTCTACATTACCATTCTCGCAGCTATTCATGGGAAGACTCAACCGTTTGGTCCTTCCTCCCGTGCGTTCCCTCTATGCGGTCGTGCTAGCCTGGCCACCTTGGCCTCAGCCGGGGAAGTTCGAGGCACAGACCCTCAGGCCCCTAACCCCACCTCTTCTGACGTTAAGGAAGGACCCCATGAGGTTCACTACATGGGCGACTCTACTATTGCCCCCTCACTAGAACACCCTGTCGTTGACAGGCATCCCATCAGTTGCAGACCACAAAGCAGCCCCAACGCCGCCGCTCCTTCTCACTCAGTCGGTCCTTACAGGACTTCCACCACGATGGGGAGCCGAAAGGTGACCCCGCTTATGTCACACCGAGGCGTTGCCAACACCAGCACCCCCGTGCACGAACCACCTGCTGGCAACCCCCATGCTAGCCCACGAGGTTACTCCACCGTGCGTACCTATAGTTACAAACTCCCCGGCGGACCAACCGCCATAATAATGAATCCCCTTACCCCGGTCCCTCAAACCGTTTCGGGTCGCTCTTGACTCGGGCGATGTGCTGGTGGCTTTGATACCACCCGCACCATCCATGTCAGCCCCACAGCTCAGAGCAGCCCAAAGGCTGCCCACGATTGACATGCGACTTTCAAGACAATCTGAAGTCCACCAAACAAGCATACATGCACTTCAAGGGCCCGGCGGACTCACTAGCTAAACCGACAGACGTCAAGGGCCCGGCGGACTCACTAGCTAAACCGACAGACGTCACACGTACTTTGCCTCTCACTACATGAGGGACTGGCCCCACGGTCATCCCAGATACTGCTATGGGACATGCACACACATGCAAGCCCGAAGAAGCCCACGATCATGGGGAAGGTAGGGCGACAGTTGACCCGTCCACCAGTCACTTTTTCCTTCCCGTTGTAAATTCTCAACATTCTTTGTCAATGACAGAAGCTCTTCTCCCCGGGTATTTCACTCTTCCTGAGCTCGTCGGCACTGCTTGTTCATTAATAGAGCGGGCCTGTCAGGAAGGAGACCAGACTCACTTCCAGATTGGGGAAAAGGTTAATTGGAGTCTGCGACTCGAACAGGCTATGAAAACGGATCTTCACTTTATCACAACAGAGATGATGTTTCCCGTCCCAGTGCACCCCGCCTGAATCTCGGAAGTAGGCCAACCCTGATGTAGCCAAGTTAACACCCGCACCGAGTAATCAATGAGCATAACTAGCGAGACGATCGTGACCGCCTCCCAAGCTCCTTACGATGCAGTCCCTTCACTTATGCTGGACATAGAGTGGGACCACTGGTTGTAACGCTAGGGGCCAGTGAGACTACAGCCGCCCCTGAGCCAGGACAACAGGAGGTTGGCCCGGTCGAAAAGTTATCAGTGAATCGAAAGGTTCAAACATGGTCCTAACCAACGACGCACCGTTAGCAGAGCGTGGGTGTCAGCCCTCCTCAGAATGCTGTTTGAGCAGGACATGGTGGTCCTCCCTCCCAGCAAACGGCCCAACCACGCAGAGTGGGCCGATAATCCCAACTACTGTGCTTTTCACCGAATGCTAGGGCACCCCATGGACGACTGCTTCCAGATGAGAGGCTACATCGAAGCCCTGGTAAGAAAAGGGCAAATCGATTTGGAAGGCCTCGGAAAAGATTTTGAGACGCCCAAAGCCTGTCATGCGGTCACATTCTGTAAAGAGTTAGACGACGAAGTCCCTGAGACTCTCCCTGCTAGCCCCCACACTGACCTACCGTCGCATGGTTTCATCCTGAGGCAGGCCCTGTACGCCAAGGCAAGTCGATGCACCGTCTTAAGAACCCCTTGGGATTCTCCCTACATGGGCACAAATTACCAAAGGGGCATGCTACTGTCAGTTCCAAGGCAAGACTTTAAGCAAGCCTTACTGCAGTCATGGGAGTACGACTCTAAAACTACCTTCTAACATAACTGCGCGCTACCAAGAGTTCGCAACACCCGAGAAAGAATTCAAGCACCCTCCTGTTTGGAATCTCGATCCCTGACGTTATCGCTCCTCCCTCTCAAAAAAAAACGAAAAGGGCGCGAGACGAGAAATTCAAAATAAACGGGCATGAAAAGAAGAAAACTCAGACACACCAAATGCAAAGAATAAGAAAATTGGTTGTCTTATTCACATACAAATGAGGTTACAAGATCTGGGTGGGCTGCCGACCCATTTATAATGAGAAGAGAGAGTTTTAAAAGTGGTCGACAATCTCCTGCATCCTCACCTTCAGTTCCTGCGCTCTCTCCAGCGCAACCTGCTTCTCTCCTCACCATGAGTGATCACCACAGCTACCGACTCAGACAGAATGGTGACCGCATTATCTCTGTACCCAACTACTCCAAGCGAAAGGAGTTTGTAGCCATCACCTCCCAATAGTGCTGCAGTCGACCCCTTGAGTCAACCACGTGGGTTTGTAACTTAGCGATCTTATCTACAGTGCCCTAGATATCTTCTTTTATCTTCGCCTCCTCCCTCATAATGACCTAACACCCTCAATCCCCTCTTGGAGATCGAAAAGGGGGCATTCCTTCAAACCCTCCAGTCCTGTCTGAAGCATCAATCGCACGGTCCGCTCTCTAAAGCCCAACTCCGACGAAGCCAAAATCGGGGAACTCACTGAAGTAAGTGGGGGTACGTCAAGGACAGGTCCCCCAGACCATAAGGGCTAAAGACTCGGAGGGAGCAACCAGAGGTCCTAAAGAGGGCTCACCAGCAGCCCATTAACTTTGAGCATCGGCCGGCACAGATTCCCTAGGAGATGAAGCTGAGGCCTCATTAGTAGCAAACCTCACGCGTTTCACTGCTGTCAAAAAAAAAGGGGGCAAAGGATCGGATCAAAAGGAAACTGCGCACCAGCCATGTGCCCAGACCCAAACAAGTAACATTACTTAGAGAAGGAGGCGGACTCCAGCTGGCCATGGTCCCGGCTCAAAAATGCTGCCTTAAAAAAAGGCGAACACTGAGAAGGAGGCCTGAGCAGAAGGCACAAAGGATGTTTGCTCTTACTGGGGATGCAGACTCAAGGTAAGAGCGAAAACCAACCACCCCTCCTTTTATAAAAGACTGACAGCAAAAAAGAGTCAATCAATGGGCGACCCACCCTCCAATTGCAAAAGAGTCGAAGGCTGGACATTGAGGCGCCGCCATCTTGCAAATTGAAGCATCACATGAGCCAGCACCACGTGCCTCGAAGGTACGGTCATACAAAAGGCACGTGAAACGATGTACGACACGTACGAAAGATTACGCTCAATCATGAGGAAGCACTAAGGGCACGTAGTTGAATCGTCGTATGACGGCGATGCCGCCTCTCACTCACTCAGCATTAACTGCTGCATGCATGATGTGGCCCATCAGAAACGGCATGCCTACCGCGATCCAAATGCCGTCTAGACATGCAACCCAACCCCGCTTGGCCTGCCTGCAACATAGGCCCACTCAGAGGGCCCAGGGCACACCCCTACACCACTCTCTTTTGTGGGCAAGCGAACCTCGTTCCTTGTCTCACTTACATGCGGGACCCTCTGCGGTCCCAAAAAAAAAAAACCTGGGTCTGGCGAAAATCGGCAATGACGCATTCCCCAAGGGTTGGGATGAAAGCTCACAAGGGTATCCTGACCATCACACAGCAAGCAGCAATCGCCCCATGGCACAACAGGCATTTCATCGGCCATTTCTTATTCCCATCATCAGCGGGGATTGTGATTATATCAACGTAGCAGAGGTTTTTCATTATGTGAACGAAAAGACTATGGAATTGTGGCTATAATAAACTTATAACTACAAGGAAGTACATCAGTTCCAAAGAAAACCGTTTCCCATTCAAGGACCCACCGCTTTCTCACAGCGGTGGTGACAGTCAAGAGGTTGTGTCTGTTTCTTCAAGTAGGACTTGAAGAACATGGGGAGCAGCACCTCCTTCAACTCATCCTCTGATGAGGATGAAGGGCCCCCAACGCCTTATACACGACTACGAGTCCCACGCAATGGGTCCCTCACAAACAGAGGAGCTCTAGAACAACAAGCTCGCCCACTGTCACTGGTCCATCGTCACTTCCGTGTTGGTGAATTCCTTCACAAGGACACCCAAAGCTCGAGCACACCCCAAAGGCCGGTGCTAAGCAGTTAGCCCCCGTAGCTAACATCACTAACAAGCCAAATTCTTCAAAGAAAACGAAGTCTCCACACTGTCTACACACAAAGGAGCATCAAGAAAAGGGACTTCGTCACAAAGGGGAAAGATTATCCCCTCACGCTCTCCTACCTAGCCCCCTTTTAAAGGGCCTAGGCAGCTCAAATATTGCTGCTTCTCGAGCAGCATGCCGCTCAACTGCTCGACCATGTGTCACCAAAATGTCGCCCCATTGACCGCGACATTTAAACCTTCTCACGCCTCACCTACTGGGAATTTCTCACGAAGGATCACGGTTAAACCTCGTGCCATCCTACTGCCAGCCTAGCATTATCAGTAGATCACTCAGGCGGATCTTGTGCCGAGGAATCTCCACCCCACATGGCACTTTCCATCTGATCTCACCCCATCATGCCGGTGCCTCGTCAACTGAGCGCTACCTCTCTAAGCACGCTTTCTTTGGGGCAGCCCATCACTCCACCCCCCGTGGGTGCCTTCTCCACACTAAACCCCGCAGGTACCTTCCTCACTTCACCCCCCATGGGTACTATCTCCATATACCTTCTTCACTTCACCCCCCCACGGGTACCATCTTCACACCATCCCCCGCAGGTTCCTTCTTCACTTCATCCCATGAGTCTCTCCATCAGCTCACATCCCCGCAGGTGCTTTCACACATTCCACCACCGTGGGCACCATCCAACGCCTCCCACGGACATCACCATCATTGACCCTGTGCGGGCACAAACCGCCTGGGTCACAATAAAGCCACTCTTTGGGGCAATGCCCCAAAAAGAGGAAAAGACCCCTTGCCTCGGCCACCAGCCACTACAATCAACCCAGGGCAGGGCCACACCCTCAAGACTCTCAGTACTCCTCCATCGAGGTTCACTACACTGGTGACCTCTCTCCCCCTCAAAAACAATAAACTAAAAATAAAGAAGTCGGGCACGATGGAACCCATCACGAGTAAAAGTAAAAGAGCTTCAGGTGGACATAGCCAAAAGAAGGTTATGGGTAAAAACACTCAATAAAAAAAAGCATGGTGAAAACCAGCAAAGGGTACCATGAGTAAAAACGATAGGCAGGCATGGCCACGAAGCCATGAGTAAAAGAGTCTTGAGAAAAATCTGGGCATGGAAAAAACCTGCAAAGGGCGCCATGAGTAAGAGCGGAAATAGACGTGGCCTCGAAGTCACAGGAAAAAGCACCCCAACAAAGCATATGGTGAAAACCACTCTGCTGGCACCATATCCCCTCGGTCTAGCTGAAAACCTGCAAAGGGTGCCTAGATCGAGCCTCCTTCTTCGAGTTATCGGGTCAAACCTCCTCATTCCGGCCCTAGTGCTTCCCAAAAAAAAAACCTTCAGCCTCAGTGCCTCCCAAACAAACTTCCGACCTCAGTGCCTCCCAAAAAAAAAACTTCCGACCCCAATGCCTTCAAAAATAAATTTCGGCAGCAGTGCCTTCCAAAAAAACCTTTGTTCTCAGTGCCTCACAAAAAAAAGAAAACAACTTCCGGCCTCAGTGCCTTCTAAAAAAAACAAACCTCCGGCCCTATGTGCCTCAAAAACAAAAAAACTTCTAGCCCCAATGCCTTCTCAAAAAGAAAAAACTTCCGATCCCAGTGCCTTAAGAAAAAAAACTCTGGCCCCAGTACCTTCAAAAAATTTTCCACCCTAGTGCCACCCTTTGTTTATCCCGGGACTTAGAGCCACCTTCTTATTTTCGGCATCGGAGCCTTAGTGCCCCAATGCCACCCTTTTATCACGAGCCTTAATGCCGCCACAACCAAAAAAAATAAAAAATCCTCTCCCCCTCTTCTCTTCCATCAAGCTCTTACAGCCAGGGTGAAGTCCCCTAAAATGGGACCAGCTCAAAGGCCATCCTCCTATTGAGTTTGGGCAATTCCGGAGACTCCCAACTGGACCAGTAGGACATAAGCTGAAGCGGTACCTAGCCTGCCATTTCTTCCTCCACCAATCTTCAAGCACCCAGGGTGAAGTCTCGAGGGCATCCTCCTTTCATGTCTGGGTAATTCGAGAAACCCCCAATTGGACCTGTAGGACGTAAGCCAAGAGGTACCTTGTTTGCTCCTCGTGTTTTTGTTAAGATAGGGATAAAGCTCACAAGAAGGGCCCCCGCCAAATAGAACGTCAGGATCTCCCAGACCAGAATGGGATAAAGGTCACAAGAAGAACCCCCACTGTCTGGAAAACCAAGAGTTCAATTTCAGAATTCGTAAGCCCACCTACAGCTGAATATCAACGTAATCTCCTCAAAAAAAAAAATTTGACAGGACCCGAAGAAAGACCCTCAACAAGGCACCAGACCACTAGAAGCCACCTTGGTCACCCCCGGTAAAGGAAAAAGCTCAACAAGGTCTATCCCTCAAGGATTGCACTGTATCGATGATCAAGAAGAAAATATTGACCGAGAGACAATAAACACGTATTAGCGAGGATATGTCAGAGGATATACAACGATAAATGTTTCTAAATGTTGCACTTCTCACTTCTCTCGAAGCGCAACATCCGACAGGGCAAGTTGTTGTACATCATTTTTGACGACTTTCATGAGCCCATGCGAATGAGGAGAGATCTGACGATAGTCTGGTCTCACGCGTTCATGAAACACCCGCAGACCAAGATTGTCCCGAAAATAAATCCTCCAGCCCCGTGACCTGGGTGCGGTTCCCCCTCACCAAAGAAGGACCCTTCACTGTAGCCCTATGCTAGGGGTTGCAATAGGGGACCAAACCACCGCCACTGTGCTCAGAATGTCGAAAAAGCCCCGACGACCAAATTTGGGCTCAATCGGACCTCCATAGATGGGTCTACGCTCATGAGGCCTCGCAACTTATGGGTTTTACCATAGCGCGATGCGGCTTCACCAAACCAGTCACAGAAATGGGGACTGCTACGATGTTTTTTGGCAATAACTTTGCCAGCCCACGACGCCTTCCTCCAAAACCAGACAGAGCTCAAACGTTGACATGTTTCAGATCACGCCAGCCCCATCATTTTGACCTATGAGGCATGTTGTGGTGTGACCAAGAACCCCTATTGCTCTGAGAAGGAAGTTGGCAGGAGAAACCAAGGGAAAAATAGGATTCTGCAAGCTCCAGATTAAGTGAAGCATAGCTCAACATCCAAGCCATGGATTAACAGGTGGAGGAGTTCAACAGAATCACCACACAAAGAGCTACATTCTGGTACAACTCCTGCATTCAATCCATGATGAATGCAAGTCCTTAGGTCACCAAAAAAGCAAATCCAGCAGGTTGCCAGAATCCCCTTCTTCAACAACCTCCAAAATAAGGCAAATGCACCTATTGACACTAAATCATCCCAAACTTGGTGTAAAATGACTGCAGCAGCCTCCTCTCTGACTTGCAAGCAGAGACAGAAGACAAAACAATGCAGCCCGAAGATGCATTGGCAAACAAAGTTCGCAAAAATGGTCGGACTTTCACCCTTGGGAAAAAGGCCACCACGGCATGATTGGAAGGCTCACAATGGAGAGAAGAACGAAGATATGTTACTAAAACTGCCAACAGTTGCCACAGGTTGCAAAACCAACTTCCAAGGTCTTCCCATGGCGGAGCAACCTGCGTGCAGGGATGGTCTCGTCATTTGGGCAAAAGATCATCAGGGCATTTTGGTCATTTATGCCTAATTTTTCGTATTTGTTTCAAATTTGTTTAATTGTAATTAAGCTTGAATTTTGAGCGTTCACCCCTGTTTGGTGAATCCTCCATATAGGCAAGCTTAGCTCACATATAAAAAAAAACTTTCACGATCTCCTCTTTTCAAGTTCCATTATCCTAAAGGCTGGGAAGAATCAAGTCTAGATTATGTTTGTTAGTTTGTCTTTCTTCGTGAGCCCCTCAAAGAGAGGAAAGGGAGAGAGAGAAATTATTGAGAAAAAGGGAATACCCCCGAGTGCGTGGACCCGTGGGCACCCTGTCGCTTGAGTCCCCCCAAAGCCGAGTCATTTCTTCTCTCTCTCTCTCGCTCTCACCCCTATGCATGTGACTTTCATTCACGTGATAGCCCGTGTCAACCCACGAACACAAGCGAACCCGTGGGTCTCCTCTGATGGGTTTTTCTGCATCCCCTTTAGCGGCCAGCATATCCCCTTCAAAAGGGGGGGCCAAGGAGGAGGGACACTCAGATCCCATCCCAAAAGCACAAAGAGGATGAGAGAAGAGTGGTTGTAAGCTTGAATAGGTTTACCATCCAAATTGCACTGACGTACAGCCAGAGGGCTACGTAATTGCTCTAAGAGGGTCATCCTCCCGGGCGTGTCCAGGACACCCAAGGCGGTATAAGAGCATTCGTGCTCTCGTCGCAAAAATATCTCTCCCTGTCAGACTCCTATCCGCTAGCATGAGGGCCCACGAGTGCATCAGGCGTCAGACCTCCGCGGTTGTTTGAGATAGGGTTTTTTCCTCCCCTCCCAAGGGGAAACCTGGACCCCCGAAATCAGCCAAGTTGAGCAAATGTCAGTTCTGACTCTCTAGATATGCATTTCTTTGTCACATTATTTCCAAAGATGGAATTCTCATTGACCCTTCTAAGATTGAAGTCGTGATCAAGTGGGTAAAAAATGGAAAACGTTACAGAGGTCCATAGTTTCATGGGGTTAATAGGATATTACAGGCCCTTTGTGGAAGGATTTTTGAAGTTAGCGCTCCCTCTTACTCGACTAACCCAAAAGATTGTGAAGTATGTATGGTCAAACGACTATGAGAAGAGCTTCCGGGAACACAAAACGAGACTGACCACAGCTCTGATACTAACTTTATCTGAATGAAATGAGAATTTTTTAGTTTGCATTGATGCCTCTCACAAAGGACTCAGATGTGTACTTATGCAGCGAAGGAAGGTCATTACTTATGCCTCCAGACAGTTGAAGTCATATGAGCAAAACTATCCAACACATGATTTGGAGCTTGAGGCTATAGTTTTTGCCCTAAAATTTGGAGACATTATCTCTAAGGAGCCAGATTTGAAGTGTTAACAGACCATAATAGCCTCAAGTATTTGTTCTCTCAAAAGGAGTTAAACATGCGACAAAGAGATGGATGGACCTATTGAACGATTATGATTGTACCGTTCAATATCAGACGGGCAAGACTAATGTTGTAGAAGACTCTTTGAGCAGGAAACACACAGCATCAGTGGCTCATCTGATGATTCGAGAGATGAAGTTATTAAAAGAAATAGTGGATTGGCATTCAGCTCTGGCCCGTAATGGTGTGGTAAGTATGGTTGCCAGACTAAGTGCGGAACCCTAACTAGTTCAACAAGTTCAACTGGCACAAAAGATGGACCCTTAGCTCATAAAAATTGTAGAATAGATAAAACTGGGAAAGAGACAAATTCTCTATAAGCAGTGATGACTTATTGAGGTTTAGAGGTCGAATTTACATCCCGAATGATGAGAGTGTAAAGAAAGCTATCTTAAAAGAAGCACATTACTCCCGTTATACCATATATCCTGGAAGTACTAAGATGTATCAGGATTTGAAGAAACCTTTTGGTGGAATGACATAAAAAGGGAGGTGACACTATTTGTATCTAAGTGCTTAACATGTCAGCAAGTAAAAATTGAACATCAGAGGCCCAATGGGTTATTGAAGCCCTTACCCATGCCAGGATAGAAAGGGGAACACATTTCTATGGATTTTATTTATGGCTTGCCTAGAACGAGCTTAGGACACAACAACATTTGGGTCATTGTGAACTGGCTGACCAAAGTTGCCCGCTTCTTGCCAATCCGCACAACCTATACTTTGGGTTGACGAGCCCAGTTATACATAAAAGAGATAGTGAGGTTACATGGAGTTCCAATTAGTATTGTGTCCAACAGGAAAACTCTATTTACCTTTAGATTTTGGGCTAGTCTGCAGTCAGCTTTGGGAACAAGACTTACCTTTAGCATTGCCTTTCATCCCTAGACTGATGGGCATTTAGAGAGGACCATTCAGACTTTGGAAGATATGTTAAGGGCTTGTTTCACTAACTTTATAAAGAGCTAGGATGAACATTTACCCTTGATTGAATTTTCTATAATAATAGCTTCCAAGCCAATATTCAGATGGCACCATACGAACCCTTGTGTGGAAGGAAATGTTGGTCACCCATTTGTTGGGACGAGTGGTTAAGTGCCTCGATCTCGTCCCCTGGATCCTTGGGGGATCGGGCGGCTGGTGTCTCGGGTTTTGGGGAAGACCTGAGATGTTTGTGAGATCGCTCCCTCGGGAACCTCGTTCAAAAAATGGGGCAGGTGTTACCAACCGGTGAGAGAGGAATTTTAAAAGGTGTGTTCGGGACTTACTAGGGCTGACTCACGTGGGTGCCCTCTTAGATCACGAAGAAAGCCCCCCAGTAATGAAACAGGTTGGAAATTGCCTCCCTTGGCTCATCTTCTTATTTTATTCTTTCTGCAATCACACACATATATGGCAAAGGTTATGGGACAGGTGGGTCAGACCTCACCTTTTTCCTCTCAGATGAGCATACACAAGCGCGCATTCAAGAAGAAGAAAGAAATACGGGGGAAGAGAAGAATTCAACCAAGCAAGAAGGTCAAGGCAGGGACCAAACTGGTGGATATTATACATAGCATGGTCGTGAAACAGGCTCGATACCTGAGACCGGTTCATGGGATGGCTACTAGACGTTATTACTTATATCAACTAGCTAGGCACGAAGGTCGATCTGTCATGGCAGTAAAGTGGGCCAAGCGAACCTTGCACGACAACATTACAGCTAGAGGACAGGACTGCCATGAGATGCTAACCTCAATCTCCCTTGGTTGAACGAGAGAGCAGCAGAGGAATGTTTAAAGAGAGGAAGGGCATAGGCAGAATGAGAGAGAAGCAAGAAGAGGAGATGCAATCGGCGCTAGACGTCACCAATTATTTCAAGAGATAGGAGAGAGAGGAAGCAGTCGGCGCTAAGCTTCACCGACTGTGTCAGATGAGAAGAGAGGAAGGGAGCCAACTGGCGCTTAGTCTTGCCAATTGACATAAGAAGAGAGGGAAAACCAGTTGGCTCTAAGCCTTGTCGACTGATAGAAGAAGAGAGAGGATACCAACTGATGCTAAGTCTCACCGACTAGTAGAAGGAGAGAGAGGAGACCAACCGACACTAGGTCTCACCTACTGTAGAAGAAGAGGGAGGAGACCAATCAATTTTAGGTCTCGCCGACTGATAGACGAAGAGAGGGGACCAACCGTTGCTAAGTCTCGCCGACTTATAGACGAAGAGAGAGGAGACCAACCGGTGCTAGGTCTCACCGATTGATAGACAAAGAGAGAGGGGACCAACTGTTGTTAGGTCTCGCTGATTGATAGACAAAGAGAGAGGAGACCAATCGGCGCTAGGTCTCGCCAATTGACAAAAGAAGATAGAGAAAGCCAACCGACGCTAAGCCTAACCGACTGATAGACAAAGAGAGAGGAGACCAACTGGTACTAGGTCTCACCAGTTGATAGAAGAAGAGAGAGAGAGAGAGAGAGAGAGAGAAGAGAGAGAAAGAGGAAGAGAGAGAGAGAGAAAGATAGAGGGGAGGAGAGAGAAAGTTACCTGCCTAAAGGGTACTGGCCCTTTTCTTCCCTCTCCTCTCTCTCTCTCCATTACGTACTCACAGACTTGAGCAAAGAATCAAAATTTTTATTGAATCTTCAAAGAATCCACTCAAGATCGAGAGGTGGTGGGGGGTTTGTGCGCTACCCTTTTACAATGAGGCAGTGCTTATTTATATAGAGTTGTGCCCAAACATGGGTGGATTGATCAAAATTAAATCTAATTATTGGAAATTAAGATTTAAATGAATTAAAAAAAGTTCTAAAAATGGATGTAAAAGGACTATTTTGCCCTTGCCTTACAATGTGTGGAATTTCATAACAGTCCCTGTGGCTGACCCAAGGTTGTTTTTTATGCCCATTTTCTTGTAGGGCTCGACATGGCCATTGTTTTGATACCAACTTTGAGCCATGAATCATGTTTTTGAGTCATGATCACGAGACTTGAAATTTGTTTGAATCTTGGAAACTTCGAATCGATAGTGCGGTCTTTCCTTAAAATTTTTTTGTGATTTCTTCATCGTAGCGCACTAAGCATGTCATCATAATCGTGGGGCAACAATCGGAATGCGATTTGGAGCCCGAACGAAGATTCTGCAACTTTTGAGTTTTGGCCGTAATCTAGAATCCGGCAACCGCAATTTCAGTAACTTCGTCGGCTTCATGCATAAAATCTGACCTTCCATTACGTGTGTGGCTCGGTCCAATGGTAGCCCAGAACCTTACGCACACAATGGAATTGGTTTTGCGCCGATCCATTGTGTGGGCATCGGGATTTGGTTCATCGAGCGAGGCATGTCTCTGCTGAATTTTTTACAATTTCTTCACGGATCAGCAACTTCTCTCTAGCTTTTCTCCCTGCTCGGATATCGTCCCGAGGAGTGCCACATATCGAGTTGTTCGTCTTGATGAGACGAATACACTCACCAAATTTGGGAGCGATCTAATTTAGAACTAGTGAGTTAAGGGCCTCAAAAGTGAATGCCCGTGACAGTAAAAACAACCACCTTTAATGGTGTTTTGGTGCAATGAGGCCATACAGGAATAGTGTGTGACCTCTTTGTAAAAACAACCACCTTTCAATGTTTTGCTCATATCGTTTTTCTAAAGTGTCTGATGAAGCCGAAACTTGGCCCACAGGAGTTTTCGACCGTACTGGATCTAATGGTGGTGGTCCCACGGTAATTTAGGACACAAAAAATGTAGCTCCAGTTGTAGGGTTAGTTTCAGGGCATTAGAGGCCAATTTTTTTAAAACTGTTTCCTTGTGTTCATTGCCTTAGACATGTCTGATCGTGACGAAACTTGACAGGTGGTCTTTTGAAGTGCTAATAACGATCTTGAGCAATTCTATTGCCATTCTGAGACTGTCGAGAATTTTCCATTGTTTCGTAGGCTTTATTGACCAGCTTCCTACCAGAGACCAAAGTGATGAAAAATATGTTCAAACAACGAGGTTGTAAAAGAAGGCTTTTAGGGCCAAAGATTGCCCAAATAACCTCGAATAAGATAAATTGATTTGATAAAGGCTTAAGACAGCTCAAAGTTGGCAAAAGAATTAAGTTGATAACCGAATGAGAGGTCTTGAGTTTGAGGTGAGTGATCGGGTCTTCCTAAAGGTGTCACCAACGAAAGGCATTCTGAGGTTCGACAAAAAAGGGAAGTTGAGCTCATGCTACATCGGACCCTTTGAGATTCTGGAGAGGATCGGAAGCGTGGCATATAGACTTGCCTTACCGCCCGAATGAGCTAACATCCATAATGTCTTCCATGTTTCTTTATTGCAAAAGTATCAGCCCGACCCATCCCACGTCCTGAAATATGAGCCTTTATCGATCAAAGAGGACCTCACCTTCATTGAGTGATCAATTCAAATATTGGATAAGAGGATGTAAGTGTTGCGCAACAAAAAGATTCATCTGATCCGTGTTTGTGGTAGCACCATTCGAGGAGTCAACTTGGGAGCGAGAAGATGAAGTTAAGGAAAAATACCTCGATCTTTTTCAGCAATCAAATACAAAAATTTGGAAGACTGAATTTCTTTAAGGGGCGAGAATGTGATGACCCTAATTTTAAAAAAATATATATAATAATAATAATAAATAAATAAAATAAAATAATAATAATAAAATAATTATAATATATCAATTTAATAATAATAGTAACAAAATACTTACATAAAATGATTTGGATTGATGCTTCATAATGTTGTTAATACTTACATAAAATGATTTGGATTGATGGCTCATAGTGTTGTTAATACACCATAAGGAACATTTCTTTTTTACCCACACATTTTCATACCAAAGGATTGATAAATTAATAATAAAAATGAGTATGTGGTGATTTGGCATTCTTGTTGGTGATGTATCACCAAGTGGTACATGCACTTATTAAAATAATCAAAATGAAGGACACATTAATTACATGTGTCACTTGAAATAAGGCTCTCTCTCACTTTTAAAAAGCAATCAAAAGTCCATCATCCCCAATCATGGGGTTTTTTTTCTCTCTCTCAATCTCTCTCTTTGTAAGTATATATCTCTCTCTCCTCAATGAATTTTGATATTAATATTATGATAATATTTTCATGATGATTATATCATTATTCTCATAATATTAGTATTATGATGTTAATAAAATAATATTTTCATGATGATTTGTCTTCTCTCTCTTCACTTGTAAGTTCCTCTCTCTTTCTTTAACGAATTTCACTTTCTCTCACTCATAATTTGCTCATTAATCCTCATAAGAATACTATTATTTTAATCATATTCTTTCTCTCATAACAATCATGTTTCTCTCTCTCTCACTCATAATATTCTCATAGTAATGTTATGATTTTAATAATATTTTTATTATTCTAATAATATTGGTTATTGTATGAACCACGTTTTTTTTTTTTGGTTAACTGATAATATATCATATTGCATGATATTTCTTTACTTGTCCATTATTTTTGTTACATCCCATAGTACTTGATATTTTCATTATTGCATACCATATTGCATGATATTTCTTTACTTATCCATTATTTTTGTTGCATACTATATTACATGATATTTTCATTATTGCATACCATATTGCATGATCCTATGTGAAATATTTTATAATGTTGTGAATTGAATTTATTATCAGTTTTCATTTACATATTGTTTTTATGAATAGTATTTTGCACTGATTTTATTTACATTGATTAATGTTATTACAATATTTATTATGATTTTTGTAGTATTGTCTCATATGATAGTGTTCTTAAAAATAATTAAAGAGACTTGTAATAATTTTTCTTGCTCTCTTATATGAATGTATTTTTTTTAAGCTCCTTTTCCAATAGAAACTCATTTGGTCTCTCCCTTCTACTAGCTAAACACCCTTGATTTTAATTCTACTCTAGTAACTATAGTAACATATCTATCTCACAGTGACATATAGGTAGGTGGCTTCATTTCTCCTATAAAATCATTAATTGAAGAAAAAGATATTTCTATAATATTCCTAGAGCTATTTCTGCATTTAATTGTAATATTTTTGAAATTGTAAGTTTTACATATTTCTGTATTTAATTGTAATCTTTGCAGCATAAATCTTAGATACTGTAAATGTTATGCCCAAAGGTTAGATGTGTCATGTGCAAGTGTTAAGTGCACATGTTATATACTAGTGTTATGTGTAACTGTTATGTACACGTGTTATGTGCAAGTGTTGTGTGTAACTGTTATATGCAAGTATTATATGCAAATGTTACATGTAAGTATTACGTGCAAATGTTATATGCAAGTTATGACTATGAATTGCTTCATGTGAATCTATATTAATGAATTTAAGAATATTTTTAAAATACGATATTATTGTTTCCTGATATCTACTACATTGATATAAGGCCTACAATTGACATAATAATGTATTTTGAATTTATATGCAGGATAGTATGACATAGTGATGTCCCTTGTGACTATATGTATAGCATAGAAATATTATTGCTTCTTATGATTACATATAAGACATGCTTCTAATGAGATATGTGAGCATTGACAACAAGCTTCTGATGAGATATGTGTGCATGGAAACATGCTTCTGATGAGAAATGTGTGCATGGCAGCAGGCTTCTGATTGGATATGTGTGCATGACAACATGCTATTAATGAGATATGTGTGCATGGCAACATGCTCCTGATGAGATATGTGTGCATGACAACATGCTTCTGACGAAATATATGTGCATGGCAACATGCTTCTTGTCACGACCCCGCCCCCTGACAACAGAGCACATGATCGCAATAGGAGGTCGCGAATGTCACTCAGGTGGGAGTGGTTCAACGCATAAAAACATGGAATCGAGAGTAAACCACGAAAGAAAATTAAAATAAATCCATAAATCCAACAATTATCAATCCAAAAAGTACAACCAAATCATTTCTTCCCAAATCAAAAGTCTTTACAAGTTCGTTAAGCACCACTGGCCCAAAATACACAAAATGAGGAAGACATCATATCACTGAAATCACCAAAACATACTACAAAAGTTTTAGAAGGCGAATTCTAAAACTTCTTAACCTCAGGCTTTAAGCCCTCAATCAGCCACCCACCTTGAGCACAGTTGTCACCACCCTTCACTCTACAGTTATGAAATTAAGATGGAATGAGCTAAAAGCCCAATAAACAGATCACTACCCTTGCATTCTTGGCTATTAATATATATATGGTAACATGCTCATAGTTCATCACAAATCACATTTAGTCTTACAAAGTAGGGTCTCATATCAGAGTGCACATGGAGGCCATATAAAAGAATTAGAATTAGTTAATGGAGCATTACTTTCATATCACAGTTACAGTCAGATAATCTTATAGAACACAAAATTCAGGCAAGCAGAACATAGTAGTTAACTCCTGAATTAGAAGCCACAGTGATTAGGCTAAGCCAATCCTTAGCTTGGGACTTCTACCTTCGTTCAGGAGGGAGGACAATGACAAGTAGGGGCCCTACTTCATAATGTCCTCACTCACGCACACAATACCCTGTGTACTTTGAGGTTTTTGATAGGCTGTGGTCTTGCAAGACACGACCCTCACTTGAACCTTAAGTAAGAGGGCGTTACACTACCCTTGGAGGACCCAATGCATAGTGCCCAAAAAAATTCGGGGGGCGTGACCAGTACTGTTACATCTCGACTCCACTTCTATCATAGGAATCAAGGTACAAAAAACCCAACTACCAATGGAGGACCCATTGTGTAGTGGTCAGAGAATCAGAGTATTACTAGAATCATAATACATATATTAGAATTTAAAATATCCACTACCAATGGAGGACCCATTGCGTAGTAGCCCGCATCAAATATATCAGAGTTCTTGTAACAGAGTCAGAGTTCATGTAACATAATCAGAGTTCATTTAAAAGAATCGGAGCTCATATAACAGAGTCAGAGTCCATATAACAGAATCATAGCTCATATAACAAAATCAAATATCATATAACAGAATCATAGTCTATATAATAGAATCAGAGCTCATTTAACAAAACCAGAGCTCATATAACAGAATCAAAGTTCATATAACAGAATCAGAGTTCATATAACAGAGTCAAAGTATCGATGTCACATTTTCTAAAAATTTAGGCAGTGACATCCAAGTCAAAACAAGGCTATAGCTTTCAGTTCATTTGGAATTTGAAGATAGTTACAAAAATCAATTTTATGTTAAACACAACTATCTTTCAATTAAGGGCGGTTTAAATGCAATTGGACCTTATTGACCCCTCAAAAGACCCCAAAAACAGAGACACTTCATCTGAAATCGGTTGTGCAGTGAAGACAGTGACATGTCATTGAAATTATGCCCATGTTTCAAAATCAAGAAGGAATCTCGAAAAGTGCTCAACATGTGAATTAAAGATGACTCATAACCAGTTTTAATGGCATGGGCTTGGGCTAAATTAAACACCATTCAGTCTGTCGAATACAGTGACATCAGAGGCATTAAATCTGTGCTTTTGCGAAAGCTGTCCACAGCAACATACCTTTATAAAATGAAGCGTAACTTTCAATCTAAAGAGAATTTCAAAATCCCATTCAAAGATATTTCAAATGTCTATAGTTTGGACGAAAATGGACGTCGTTTGGTTAGTTAAAATCAATGAACAGTGGTATTAATGACAATTCTAGGAAAAGAGTCCATAGTGACGTACCCTCTCATTTCGAATTATAACTTCATTTTTTGTAAAGAATTTCAACAGTGGGAAAAAACAAACATTTTACTAAGCTCGTGTATATTTCAATGGCGGTAGTTTAAGGTCAATCGGACTCCATTTGACTGTTCAAAAGCCTCATTCAAGAACACACATATTCCTGAAATTTCATGGTTTCATTAACATGTGTCAAGAATGCATTCCATAACCATCATTTCATAATGAAGAACATGACAACATCCATTCTTTCATAATGTGAACACACATAACATGCATTTCTTACATAATCTAAGAATCACAACTCCATTCTTACATTAATCATTTTTATAGAACAAAAACCCCAAATTTTCATACATTCCCATGCTGAAGTTTCCATACATTCCCATGACTCCAATACAAGGGTAATGGATCCACTTATGTAATTAACAATGGGTCCTTATTCAACCTTTGCTCACAGCTCTCACCTGCCCAACAATGGCTACTCACAAAGTCACTTCTTCCACTTTGTGTCTTCGAGAGAGAGTGAGAGGGGGAAGAATGAAGGGTGTGGTGAGAGAAGAGGCTTAAGTACTCTCATGTTTAGGGTGGCTGGCCAAGTGTCACTAAAGAAGCTCAAAATTCTGGACAAGTGGCACTCACATCAGCATGCATCAAACAAGTGTCACTCCAACTCATGCATGTCAGAGACACAACCGACACTAGCCCTCGACACAGCTGGCGCTGGGCTCACTACCTCAACCGACGCTGCACTTTCCAACTAGCACTGGGCAACCATCGTTGGCCTCCTTCTCCAACACAACTGGCATTGGCACTTCTCCTCTTCACAGCCGGCGCTGGACAACCCAACGGGCGCTGGCACTTCTCCTCTTCACAGCTGGCGTTAGACAACCCAACCGGTGCTGAGCAACTCAACCGGTGCTGGCCTCCTTACTTCCCTATCCCTCCATGCCTTCTAACTGACCGGGAAAAGTTTGGGTCGTCACATCATCTGCCCCTTAAAAGGATTTTATCCTCTAAATCGTTAATTGAATAAACAGGGGTACAATGCTCAAATTTCATCTTCGTCGATTCTTCTCGTGAATGATACTACCATAAATTCAGACCAGGGGAATCTCTTTGTTAAGCAACACTTGAATCCTTTTGTCTAGAATCTCAATTAGCTGCTCCACATAAGTTAAGTCTTCCTTGATTAGGATTGGCTCATACCTCAAGACGTGGGACGAATCAGGCTGATATTTCCTTAATAATGAAACAGGGAAAACATTATGAATTTTGGCCAACTCAGGCAGTAAAGGTCCAATGAATCGCGGACTTAGCTTCCCTTTCTTACCAAATCTCATAATTCCCTTTGTTGGTGACACTTTCAAGAATACTTGATCCCCTACTTAAAATTCAAGGTCCCTTCGACGATTGTTGGCATAACTCTTCTGCTGACTCTGAACTGTTTTAAGCCTTTCTTGAATTAGGGCAATCTTCTCTGAGGTTACTTGAACAATTTCATGCCCTAAGATTCTCATTTCACCGACTTCATTTCAACACACCGGCGATCTGCACTTTCTCCCGTATAAAGCTTCATAAGGTGACATTTGAATACTGGCCTGGAAACCGTTGTTGCATGCAAATTCTATTAAGGGTAGGTGATCATCCCAATTTTCTTTGAAGTCAATAACACAGGCTCTCAACATATCTTCTAAGGTCTTAATGGTCCTCTCTGACTGTCCATCGGTCTGGGGGTGAAAAGCAGTACTGAAGGTAAGTCTTGTACCCAAGGTTGATTGTAGACTGCTCCAAAACCTTGAAGTAAATCTATAGTCCTTGTCAGACACAATGCTGACAGGTACTCCATACAGCCTTACTATTTCCTTGACATAAAACTAAGACTATTTATCTAGGGTATAGGTAGTGCGAACTGGTAAGAAATGTGCAGCTTTAGTTAATCGGTCCACAATAACCCAAACATTATCATGACTCAATCTTGATCTTGGCAAATCGGGCACAAAGTCCATGGTGATGTGTTCCCACTTCCATTCAGGCATAGGTAAGGGTTGCAACAGTCCAGCCGATCATTGGTGCTCGGCCTTCACTTGCTGATAGGTCAAACATTTAAAAACAAATTGTGTCACATCTTTCTTCATGTTATTCCACCTTAAAGTTTTCTTTAAATCTTAGTACATTTTTGTGCTTCCTGAGACCACAATATAACGGGAGTGGTGCGCTTCCCCAAGAATAGCTCTTTGTATATTCTCATCACTTGGGACGCATAACCGTTTTCTAAATCTTAACAAATCATCACTATTGATAGAAAAATCTCCTTCTTTTTCCTGCTTTAAGTCTTCCAATATTTTACTCAGCCAAGGGTCTACATTTTGGGCTACCTTGATTTGTTGAAAGAGTTGAGGTTCCACCCTTATAGTTGCAGTTATTTCTTTCTCAGAACTAGAGGGTAAGGTCGGGGACCACTCCACTACGTCCTCTATCAGTTTCATTTCAGGGGCCATCAAATGTGCCACTGATATTGAGGGTCTCTGACTCAAAGCATCGACTACTACATTTGTTTTGCCCGGTTGGTCGTTGATTGTGCAATCATAATCGTTTAATAGGTCCATCCATCTCCTTTATCTCATATTCAATTCCTTCTGAGAAAATAAATACTTGAGGCTCTCATGACCTGTAAATATCTTGAACTGCGCTCCATAGAGATAATGTCTCCAAATTTTCAAGGTAAAAACCACAGCCGCGAGCTCTAAGTCATGAATTGGTTAATTTTGCTCGTGCAGCTTAAATTGTCTGGAGGCATAAGCTATAACTTTCTCTTACTGCATTAATACACACTCCAGTCCCTTATGGGAAGCATCAGTGTAGATTAAAAAACCTTCATTTCCCTCGAGCAAGGTTAATATTGGGGCTATAGTCAATCTCTTCTTTAATTCTTGGAAATTCTTCTCAGAGTCATCTGTCATATAAATTTTACCCCTTTCTGGGTCAAGAGAGTCAAGGGAAGTGGTATCTTTGAAAAACCTTCCACAAAACACCTATACTGCAGACCCAGAAAACTGCAGACCTCTGACACATTTTTTGGTCTTCCCCATTTAAGAACGGCTTCAATCTTACAAGGGTCAACTACGACCCCATCCTTAGAAATAACATGCCCAAGGAAGACTACACTTGAGAGCCAAAACTCACTTTTTCCCAGTTTTTAAAGTTTGGAGGACCATCCTCAAATGATGTTCATGCTCTTCTAGATTCTTGGAATATACCAGAATGGCATCTATAAAAACCACCACAAAGTTATCCAGAAAGGGTCTAAACACCTTATTCATCAAATCCATAAAAACGGCCGGGGTATTAGTCAACCCGGAGGGCATTACCAAGAACTCGTAGTGACCATAACAAGTCCTAAATGCAGTCCTAGATACATCTTTTTCCTTGACTTGCAGCTGATGATAACCCGATCGAAGGTCGATCTTGGAGAATACTTGGGCCCCTTGGAGTTGATAAAAAAAGTCATCAATTCTACGCAAGGGGTACTTGTTTTTCACAGTGACCTAGTTCAACTGCCGATAGTCTATGCATAGCCTCAAAGACCCATCCTTATTTTTTACAAATAAGACAGACGCACGCCAGGGTGACACACTAGGTCGAATAAAACCCTTCTCCAGTAACTCTTGTAATTGCTCTTTTAACTCCTTTAATTCTGCTGGGGCCATCCTATAAGGGGCTTTAGAGATGGGGACAGTACCAGGAATCACATTTATCTCAAATTCTATTTCTTCTATTGGGGGCATAGAGGTTAACTGTTTGGGAAAGACTTCCAGATATCATCTCACCATCAGTATCTCTTCTAACTTAGACCAGTCATCCCGATTTTCCACAATGTAAGCTAGATACCCAAAACAAATATTAGCCAGCAAACCGGAAGCCCGAATAGTCGAAATAAAATGCAGAGGAGGAACATCCTTAGCGCCAATAAAGTTCAACTCAGGTTGGTTTGAGTGTCTAAGGGTTACAATCTTATCACGACAATTTACAGTAGCATGATGTGAGGATAGTCAGTCCATCCCCAAAATAACATCAAAGCCTTGGATATCTAACAATATCAATTCTATATGCAGCTCACACCCTTCAAGTAAAACCCCACAATGTTTATAAACAGTATCAATTTTTATAGATCCTTCCATAGGTGTGCATATTACCAATATCAAGTCAAGCAAAGAAGGTCTAGCATTTATGTGGTATGAAAAGTGAGGTGCAACAAAAGAGTGTGTAGATCCAAGATCAATCAAAATTTTTGCTTCAATGTCACAAATGGAGAGCGTACCTTGGATGACTGAAGTGGAAGCCTTAGCTTCATGCTCGGTAAGAGAAAGCACCTGACCTTGAGTCTTTGGTCTATCCTCAGGTCCCCCTTACTGGGCAGTCTCTAATCTGTTGGCTCGGCTTGCTGCATCTGAAGCATGCCCCTGTCTTCCTTCGGCAATCAGCCGCCGAGTGATTGTCCTTCCCATAGTGCTGGCATATTGGGTGTCGATTTTCTCTTATATCGCCTGGCAATGTTCTTAGAACTTCTGGCCTCTCTGATTTTCTCGTCCCTGAAAGTTCCTCTTTAGTGGTGGTCGAGCTTTCCTCCCAGAGTTTCAATACTGGGTTGATTTCATCTTCCAATTTCCTCCCACCCAAGATTCTTAATCTTCCTTTTCTATCCTCACGAGCAGATCCACTAATGGGGAAAAGATCTTTAAATTGGATGATACCACCCCCCCCCCCCCCGCCCCCAATATTTCTGTCCTGGGGACTCTTTCGAACTTTCTAGCTTCCCCGCCTCAATATTAATGATGTGTGGCGCATACTTTGACAACTTCGTAAACTTGGCTGCATATTACTCCACAGTTAAATTCCCTTACTGGAGCTCAATAAACTCTACTTCTTTTCTCTCCCTTACCGGATCAAGGAAGTACTTTTCATTAAAGTCTTTTAGAAAATTCTCTCAAGTCATCTTTGTCCCTGATCTTTCCCAAGATTGTTCTAACGAGCCCCACCAATTCTCAGCATCCCCTTCAACCATGAAAGTGCCCAGCCTTATTTTCTATCCATCAGTGTAGTTTAAAGATTTGAATATCTTCTTCATCTATCTCCTCCATCTCTCATCCTTTTCTACTCCCCCAAGCCCTAAGAAGGTCGGAGGAGCCAACCTCCTAAACTTCTCTAATAAACCACTATCATTCGAATCAGGGGTAGGGGTAGATGGGGCTGGCATAGCTTCCTTCATCATTTGTGTCATGGCCCCCAAGGTTCTGACAAACTCTCTGAGGGCATTAGTATTCTCATTACTGGAGTTGGCATTGTTGGCCCTCTTCCTCGATAGCTACAACCTAAGACACAAACATTCAGTTAGTATTCTACCCAAACTATTCTAAAGACACTTCTAAGCTCTCTAGGCTAAGAATCCTATCTTGGCTGCTCTGACACTATAACGATCAAGACCCCACCCCCTAACCACTGTCGGAGGGTGATAGAGCATAGGATCACGATCAAAGGTCGCGAATGTCACTCAGGTGGGAGTGGCTCAACATATAAAAACATGGAATCGAGAGCAAACCACGAAAGAAAATTAAAATAAATCCATACAATTATCAATCCAAAAAATACAGCAAAATTATTTCTTCCCAAATCAAAAGTCGTTACAAGTTCATTAAGACACTACTAGCCCAAAATACACAAAATGAGGAATACATGATATCAATAAAATCACCAAAACATATTGCTAAAGTTTTGGAAGGTGGATTCTCAAACTTCTTAACCTCAGGCTTCAGGCCCTCAATCTGCCACCCGCCTTGAGCACAGTTTCCACCACCCTTCACTCTACAGTTATGAAATTAAGATGGAATGAGCTAAAAGCCCAGTAAGCAAATCACTACCATTGCATTCTTGACTATCAATATATACATGACAACATGCTCACAATTCATTAGAAATCATATTTTGTCTTACAAAGTAAGGTCACATATCAGAGTGCACATGAAGGCCATATAAAAGAATTAGAATCAATTAACAGAACATTACTTTCATATCACAGTTACAGTAAGATAATCTTACAGAAAACAGAATTCAGACAAGCAAAATAGAGTAGTTAACTCCCAAAGTAAAAGCCACAGTGATCAGGCTAAGCCAATCCTAAACTTGGGACTTCTACCCTCCTTCAAGAGGAAGGACAATGACAAGTAGGGGCCCTACTTCATAATGTCCTCACTCACACACACACAATCCCCAGCCCGCTTTGGGGTTTTCGATAGGCTGTGGTCTTGAAAGACACGACCCTCACTTGAACCGTAGGTAAGAACCATTGGAGGACCTGATGCGTAGTGCCCAGAAAAATTCAGGGGGCAAGACCCCCCAAATTCGGCTAGCCCTATATACATCCGACGCTGAGCTCACTACCTCAGCCAGAGATGCACTTCCCAACTGGCGTTGGGCAACTAGCACTAGCCTCCTTCTCCAACACAATCTGGGCAGACATTTCTCCTCTTCACAGCCGGTGCTGAACAACCCAATCGACGTTGGCACTGCTCCTCTACCCAGTAGGCGCTACACACAATCCAACCAGTGCTGACACTTCTCCTCTTCACAGCCGACATTGGACAACCCAACTAGCGTTGGCACTTCTCCTCTTCGCAACAGGCAAAGGACAACCCAACCGGCGCTGGCCAACTCAACCGACGCTGGCCTCCTCACTTCCCTATCCCCCCATGCCTTCTAACTGGCAGGGAAAAGTTTGGGTCATCACACTTTTGATGAGATATGTGTGCATGTCAACATGCTAAGATATGATATGAGAGCATGGAGACATGCCTCTATTATGATCTGTTGAGATATTTGTGTCGGTAGCTGTGATTTATCCATACTCTCTATGATGGGATGAGAGTTAGGAGTGGATTGTGTTTGGGAGGTCGCACCCCCAAAATTATGTGAGGCACTACTCATTGGGATCCCTTTAGTAGCGTCACGCTCTATCCATAGAGGAGCATATGAGAGGGTCGTTCCTTGCAAGACCAGGGCCTATCAACAGCCCCAAAGTGCACTGCAGTTTTGTTTGTGTGTGTGAGGTACTATGCAACAGATTTACCCATTGGTAGTGCTTCTCTTATGGGATAGTAGAAGTTCTAACCTTGAGACCGAGGCCTGGGACTCGAGGTTAGTGCTTCTACTGCAGGACTTCTATTATTGTGAATGCGTGTTTGATCATATTTGATACTTGATTGCAATAATGTTCTAAACTACTAAATTTAGATCAAAATTCATTTTGATATGATTCAGGTGCATATAGTTTATGTATCATGCTTGTTTTATTTGTCTAATAAGGAATACATGATATGTGTAAGTTTAGAAATGAATCTGTCGAATAGTATATATTAGAATGCATGAAATCAATACATTGAATTTCTGCTTATTATGTATTCTTTTAGAAAATATTTACATCTTATAATCCTTGATTTTCTAGGATAATGATAATCACTTACCGAGTAGTCAACTCATCAAGCTATTGTGGAATTTTTTTTAGAGTAATCGCAACCGTATTGTTCGTATGTACAGCAAGAGTACTTTGGAAGAAGTGAGTAGTCATGGATAAATTCACCATTGTAACTTTTGTCTATCAAAATTGTATATATGGACTTCCATGTATTTATAAGTAGTGAAATAGACTTTGTACAAAATGGTTTTGAATGGAAAATTTGTTTTTCAGCAATATATACATAGTAAAAATTTCGAATTTGTTTTGGTTCTTTAAGAACAAACTGTCACTTCTCATAAATTTTAGTGTTATAAAACTTGGGGTGTGACACAAGGCCTTAAAGCCAAGAGTCGTTCATTCAGTAGAAGTAAGAGAAATAGAATCTAGGTGCTTATCGAACTGGGGCCCAGATTATCATACCCGGGGTATATGAGCCATTGAGAGTTTGCGTTTTTATAAAGTAATATCTCTAAGAGGTGTGAGTGTCGCATTCAAGTCTGGATTATATTAATTAGGATGCCTCATAGCAGTGATGGTTAGCCAGGGCTTGGAGAATCCAATGAAGTATAATAGAACCTGTGTATTTATTGATAGAATAGTTGGCCCTATATAGAATGGTCATGGCTTATAGGACATAAGCTAGTATCTTGACACAAAACCATTTCATGACATTTACACTTCCAGTCGCATGAGAAGCCATTCTTCTAAAGTATTATCCGGCTTAGAAGAGCCAGTGCACATGTGCTTTGAGAGGACCCCTGTATTAGAGAACCCAATAATAGTGTAATAATCCTAAAATTTCAAAAAAAAAAAGAAAAAAAAAAGTGAAACTTTTAATAAGAGAATGTCCATATGAGCATGATGGTCCTTAGGGACCATCACTACTTTCAAAAGATTTTGGTTTAAGTTTTTACTGCCTTTGCCACATCCTTTAGTGGACGTGGGCTTCAAACGTTCAGGTGTAATATAATTGTTATACCTCATGTATGAGGTGTAACTTAATAAGATAATACAATAAGGTATCTTAAGAATTTAAATAGGAGAGGCGAGGACTCCCACCCTAAAAAAATTTTTAGATCTTTCTCTCTCTAATCGAAACAAAGTGAGCTCTTTCTCTCTCTAGCCGAATTTTTATCGGAAGCTCCCTCTCAAATATTTTAGGTAAGTGACATCATTATCTTGAAAAATAATCCGTTCTTTTTAAAAAAGAAATGAAATAATTATTTCTGCTTATTATCATGAATTTTAGGCACGAAGAATTTTATGCGCAAGCGACCTCATTATTTTGAAAAATAATCTTTTTAATAAAATTGTAAAATTGTTAAAAAATTTAAATGCTGTAAATTCTTAGAAATAAATTTATTTATTTTTCTTGTCTGTTGATAGAAAATTTTAGATACAGTAAAATTATTAGAAATAAATGTGATATTTCTGCTTTTAGTAAAATTGTGAGATTTCTTTCGACTATTTTTTAATATTTAGATATTGTAAATTTTATATGCAAATGACTGCCTTATTAATTGAAAACTGATATTTTTGCATTTGATTATAGCATTCTCTGTGAAATGTTTGTTTGCGAATTGACATCCCATAAATTGTGATAATTTCGTATTCTTAAATTTCTATAAGAATTTTTCTATGCATATTAGATTGGTAAATACGCTAAAATGTCTTTACGAACTGTTACCTTTCTAAATTTGAGCCCAAAATATTTGACTGGTTATTTTTTAGATGTTATTGAAAGTGACTGTTATTAATGGTTTCAATGAAATTCATATTAATAATTTCAATAATATGTTCAGTACATGATATTGCTGCTTTCGAATGTTTAAAGAGATTTAGAAATACTTTAAGTATGCAAGTGGACTCATCCGGTTCGCCGGTGAGGTATAAGTGGACCTATCCGGTACTCATCTATTACGCCAGTGAGGTATAAGTGGACATGCAGGGATTAAGTAGACCTATCTAGGATGCCGATAGGGATTAAGTGGACCCATCAGGATGCTAATGGGGTATATAGGTGACCTACTTGGGACGCCAGTAGGGTATTTTGTGAAATCTTTTGAATTATGCACTGCCATTAAAATGTTATATGCAGTTCAATTATTCAGATTATACTTAATTATGTATTTTTTAAAGTGAGACTGTTAATGCATTTCTGTTAATAGATCTCCTTTTTGAACAACCATAATTATTTTTAGGATCATGATGATCACGTACTGAGTAACCAAACTCATCAAACTATGGTAAACATTTTTTTTCAGGATAACTGCGGTTTCATTTTGAGTGCTCGTCAGGATCAACTCTGGAAGATATTGTAGTTGTGTTTAAACTTTATTTTGTTACTTTGAAAGAATTTGC
>NW_006494931.1:6514243-6552134 GCF_000471905.2 Amborella trichopoda | reverse complement strand
CTTGGGGCGTGACAGATAGGAAGTCCTACGTTAGTGACTTTAATGCGGCCAATTATGTGTCCCTACAATAGGTTGTGGAGCATAGGTCCATTGAGTTAGCTTGAGACACAAGAGAACATCATTTAGTACTAGCCCAATTGAGTACTTTGATACCTAGAGTTAAAGTCAAGAGATCTTATATACCTTTGGTTTGATTTATTATTGATTAAAAATGATGTATTAATGTTCAAATATATTTTAAATATGAAAGACATGTATATAGAGGCGAGGCTTTAAACAATCAAATTAGAGCGCAGCTCAAAAATTTCATTATAAGAGGTTATTTTTATGCCCATATGTCCTCAAATTGATAATCTCGACATCAAGATTCATGGACAGGAGGAGACAAAAAAATGATTTCTATTTTTAGAAATAATGTATCTTGTAATGCAATTTACTATCAATTTTCATGATTCTCAAGTTTTCATATATTTGCTCGACCTACACTATTTTTTAATGTTGAAAGTTTATAATTAGAAATGAAAATATCTATGAGGTTATCACAAAGAGTTTCAGTTTTGAAACCACATTTCTTGACACTATTTAAAGGTGAGCTTTACTTTGATTGTTCAAATCCTCAGCTCTATATAAACTTCACCCTTAAAATATTTATTACGCTTTTTAGATAATTTTTAGGATTTTTTAGGTCACCAATTATATGATTTTCAAATTTGTTTGCAAAAAATACCACATAAGGATATCCCCATGGATACCACGTTACACGCAAGTGACGATAGAGTGGCTAGTGGCACCCTAAGGCCCCACCAACGTGGTCACGTCATCTTGGGAGCTGATCCCTAAGTAATGGGGGCCTTGGTGGCATTATGGTATTGGTTTCATTTAAAATCTTATTTTAAGTTGTTATATTTTGTTATTACATAAGCAATAATTTTCACATGCTTAATTTTCACATGTAACATGCTTGGCATGTGTGAAGCCAAGGCAATTTTTAAAATAAAATTTATTTTTAAAAATTATAAATAATATGGGATATATGGCATGTGAACAAAACATGTAGATGTGCGGTTAGGTGCTTCGATCTCGCCCTCTGGATCTAGGTGATCTGGCAGCACGTGTATCGGGTTTCTGGTGAACCGGAGATTTGAGATCGCTCTCTCGGAACCTTGCTCAAGGGTAAGGGCGGGTATATCAACCAATGAGAGAGGAATTGTAGGTGGGTTCGGAACTTACTCGGGCAGGCTTGCGTGGGCACCCTTTTAGATCACAAAAAAGGTCCCCCAGCTGCTTGAGCTGGTTCGAAATTAGCTCCCTTGACCTGTAATCCTCTTATTTTTCTACACAACAGTTCGAAGGGACCCACCCTTGTCTTAAGGCAATACACGTTCACATGAGAAGGTGATGAAGTGCAAGTTTCGATGAAAGATAGAAAAGAGAATAAAACTTGACGTAGGGGTGAGACTAGCATGACAACTAGAGATTATCGACTTGACGTAGGGGCAAGACGGGCCTAATTCTCAGGACCAACATGGCAGCAATACTACTTGAAACTGAGGTTGATGCGTCTGTAATAGGCTAGGTCTACCCTCAGTCAAGTGAGAGGAGAAAGAGGAAAGAACGAGACAGCAAAGAGAAGGGGAAATCCAGACGTCATGGCATCGCGGTGGGCAATACAAGGAGACGATGCATCCATTGTGGATGGCACTAGCTCCTGACGAGGCACACGGTGATAATTTTTCTTAGGTCACATGGCAATAGGTGCGGGACGGAGGGAGAATGGCGATAAGCACCGGGCACGCAGAGGAGGCTCGCGGATGGCAATAAGAGTTACCAAAGCCCCTAGTGAGCGACGATAGGCATCGACGTATACACTAGACGGGCAATAGGGAGAGACCCCTACAGGCGTCAACAAACCTTGCCATCTGGGTTCTTCACAGAGACTTCAAAGTTACGCCTGTGGGCAGTGATGGGCAGCGCCGTCTACAAACCTCACTTGAAGGAAGAAACAAACGAGAAGAAGGGGAAGGAGACTCGCGTATGGTGCTGTCATTGCCATGTGCACTCTGTAAGACCAAGGGACAGGTATGCACGGCACTGCCACTACCGTGCATGACCCCTGCGAGGAACTCAGACGAAGAAGAAGGGGAAGAGAGGGGAGAAGAGAGAAAGAAGAAAATAAAAAGAAGAGAGAGAATATTTGCCTCAAAATTAAGGGTACAGGTCAAAAGTTTCTCTCACCTCACTCCCTCTCTCAAGCGTAACATAACATGGTAAGAAAGAGAAACTTGTATTAAGTGAAAACTCTCTCTTGTGTGTGTATACCTCTGTCTCTTCTTTTTTTGGGTACAATGATGGCACATATATATAAAAGTGTGCCCCAAACATGGGTGGATGATCAAAAGTAACCGTAATTATTGGAAATTAAGATTAAATTGAATTAAAAGAAATTAAAAAATAGGGTGCAAAATGATAGATTTGCCCCTTCCTAACAAATTGTTGAATTCCATAACAGTCCCTGTGTTGCCCTAGGACTTGTGTGATCTTGCATGCCTGGTTCGAAGTCATTCTGATGCTTGGTTGATCGTAAAATGTTTGATTTCTTGTAGGGCTCGACATGGTGATCGATTTGATACCAACTTCGAGCCATGGATAGTGTTTTTGGTGCACGATCATGTCACTTGAAATTTGAGTAGATCTTGAAATTTTGAATCGATAGTGTGTTCGTTCCTCAATATTTTTCTGTGTTTTCTTCACTGAATCACACTGAGCATGCCACTACGATCACAGGGCACCAAACGCAGCTCGATTCTGTGGCTGAACGAAGATTTTGCAAGTTTGGAATTTTGGCCAGAATTAAGGATTTCGACGAAAAAATTTACAGTCTATTTGTCGACTTCGTGTGCAGAATCCGACCGTTAGTCATGTACGGGGTTCGGGTCAAAGATGGCCTCCGACCTTTCGCCTGCAATGGAATTAGTCTCGAATCGATCGCGTCTTGAGAAGCGTGATTTGGCCACTGGAGCGAGGCACATTGCTGCTGAATTTCCTGCATTTTCTTCACAGATCAAAACCTTCTCTCTAGCTTTTATTCGCACTCGGGTATCGTCACGGGGCGTGCCACATATCGAATCGCTCATCTTGACTAGACGATCATTCTCACCAAATTTGAGCATGATATGACTTAGGACAAGTGACATATGCGTATCAAAAGTCACTGGTCGTGATTGTCCCTTCAACGGTGTAGTGTTACAGGGTGGCCACACGGGAATAGCGTGCGGCTTCTCCTGTTTTACTCTTTCACCTATAACATCTTCCTGGAATGTCCATTTGAGTTGAAAATTTACCCATAGGGGATTTCAATCATGTCGGATCCAATGGTGGTGGTCCCACAATAATTTACGATGTTGAAAATGTAGCTCTAGTTATAGGGGTCCGTTTCATGGTGCTAGAGGTTGATTCCATCAGAACTGTTTCTCAGTTTGCACTGCCTTAGACATGTCGAAATGTGATGAAACTTGGCAGGAGACTCTTGACAGACCTCATGAATATCTTAGCCAACTCAGGGGTTGTTCTGAGACTGTTGGACTTTCCACTACTTGCTAGGCCTTTATTGAGCGGGGGCCCCATGTTGATGAAAAATCCCTTCCAACAGCATGCCCCACCGATTGTTGTGCTTCAAGAGAATTAAGAAGTGCAATTATTCAGGAAGTTTGAGGGATCTTTGTCAAATTCCACGCCCTCGAGAGACTATCTATGGTTCTGGAGAATGAGGCCTTTGTAAGGACCTCAATGTACCGAACCAGGCCTTTTTCGAAGGCCAAACGCTACGAACCATCGATCGGTGTTGTTTGCTTCTACACCAGGTTTGCTTTTGATGCTCAAGGTATCTCCTATAGGTCCCATCTAGCGGGGTCCAGTCGGGGGCTTCTGACCCAACCCGAAAATCTAGTCCCATGTAGGTTAGGGTTTTTAACGAAGACTACCCTGAAGCCTGTGGCAGGTTAGACCCTGGCTTCTTTAGTTTCTTGCCTTCACGATGGCTCTTAGCATTTTAGGAGGGATATTTTGGTCACCGTCCTCACCCTCAAGAACTCTTGTTGTTGTTGAACTTGGGAGTTCTTATGCGGCCCTCACTCCCTGATGAGCCATGAAACTGGGGAGATCTTAGGCAGCTCTCACTCCCTGTTGAGCCATAAAACCAGGGAGATCTTATGAAGCTCTCACTCTCTGATGAGCCATGAAACTAAGGAGATCTTATGCGGCTCTCACTCCCTAATGAGCCATGAAACCGAGGAGATCTTATGAGGCTCTTACTCCCTGATGAGCCATGAAACAGGGGAGATCTTATGAGGCTCTCACTCACTGATGAGCCATAAAATCAGGGAGTCGGATGAGGCTGTGGAAGTGCATCAACCTACTTTATCGGTCCAAATGCCCTTTCACAGGTTTTCACTTAAACATAAGAAGTGGAAACATGAGGACGGTTTTGACCAACTTCTGTTATTTATGTGCTCTTTCACCCATGACTTTGTGGTCATGTCCACCCTTTTCATCCATTTTTGCTCATGGTGTCCTCCTGGGTTTTTCATCGTGCCTGGTTTTCGTTTTCCATAGAACTCTTCTACTTATGGTTTCGTGACCATGCCTTCCCGTCATTTGTACTCATGCCATTCCCTTGTCCAAGTGTACACCATGCCCTTTTTTTTTTAGAAGGCGTGTTTTAGGGTCGTACCTTCGAGACCTGTGTGAAGCCTTTTAACATCATGCGGTCAGGACGCGCACTATAGTTTAGGGTCATACAGCTGGATCTTAACAGTAAGGAATGAAAATCTGTAGAGGCCACAGAGTGAGATTGGCGATGACTTTGACTCACTTGGGAGGATGGCATGAAGATACCCATGGCGAGTTGATTAGATGGTAGGTGAAATGTGGTGACCCACTAGCTGACGGCGAATATGGGTGCCAAGATGGCTTGCCATTTGGTGAGCATGGGTAAGACTCACTAGGGGATGATGAAATATGGTGAAGGTGGCCCGTGCACACGAATGGGCCAGCTAGGGAAGACGTGCGTGGAGATGCACATAAAGGGCATGTGCGCCTAAGTAGGATTACTGGGGAGAAGAAGAGGATACGTGCATGCAAATGGGTCGGTTAGGGAAAGCGTGCACGAAGATGCACATGAAAGGGGTGTGCGGTTAACGGGGGCATGTTTTAAGGTCGTGCCTCCTAGACCTGGGCAAAGCAGTTTAACGTCATGCGGCCAGGATGCGCACTACGGTTTAAGGTCATATAGCTTGGACGGTGGTTATGCAGTTTTAGGTCATGCAACCGGGACCGTGCAATTTAAGGTCGTGAAACTAGACCTCTGCTATAGTTTAAGGTCATATAGTTTGGACCATGGCTATGAAATTTAGGGTCATGCAGCATGGATCGAGTTTGAATCGCCGTGTCAATAGGGCTACATGGGGAATAGGTATGTGGATAGCAATCTGACTCCCTGAGGATAAAGATAATTAAGGCTATACACATGTGAAGAGATGTAGATGAAGGTGGTGACCCCATGACGAGTACTATACAGGAGAGTCTTCAATGGGGATTAGGAGGGCCAGTGTGACTCCTCGGGGATAATGAATATCGGTGTGCATGGAACTCTGACGGGCCAGATCATAGATGAACCCCACCATGGATTGAAGGGGTAAGAATGGCCTTAACTCTCTGGAGATGATGGGGTGAGTACGACCCTTGCATACATCTAACTCCGTTGGGGGTCTAGTTGAAGTTATGCATGTGGACTATTTGTCGCACTGCTTGTTATAGTTTTAGGGTCTTGTACCTCGTACCATGGCTATCAGTTTAAAGTTATATAGCTAGGACCATGCAATTTGTGGTCGTGCAACGAGACCTTTGCTACAATTTAGGGTCGTATAGTTTGGACCATGGTGTTAAGCCTTTCATTGTCACATGGCCAGGACGCACACTATGGTTTAAGGTCACACATCTAGACCATGGTCGTTAGTTTAAAGTCATGTGACAAGGACTTTACAGTTTAAGGTCGTGCAACTAGACCTCCACTATAGTTTAAGGTCATATAGTTCGGACCATGGTCGTACAGTTTTGAGTCATGTGACAAGGACTTTGCAGTTTAAGGTCATGCAACTGGACCTCTGCTATAATTTAAGCTAATATAGCTCGGACCATGATCGTACAATTTTGAGTCATGTGACAAGGACTTTGCAGTTTAAGGTCATGCAACTAGACCTCCGCTATAGTTTAAGATCATATAGTTCGGACCATGGTCGTACAATTTCGAGTCATGTGATAAGGACTATGGATGTGTAGTTTAGGGTCAACATGGATCGTGGCAATGCAGTTTAAGGTCATGCAGCGCGGACCGTGGTAGTGCAATTTAAAGTCATGCAGCATGGATCGTGGCAGTGCAGTTTAAACGCATGCAGCACGGACTGTGGCAGTGCAGTTTAAAGTCATACACAATGGACCGTGGCAGTGCAATTTAAAGCCATGTAGCATGGACCATGATAGTGCAATTTAAAGTCATGCAGCACGGACCCGGGCAGTGCAGTTTAAAGTCATGCAGCACGGACTGGGGTGGTAGCAGTGAGGGGATGTGACTCCATGAAGGAATAGAGCTATCACTAGAGACTGGGCTCCTTAAGGAATGAGATTGTGATGCAGGGAATAAAGTTCCTGAGGATGAGAGATGATGGTCTAAAAGGGAGTGCAAAAGCCTGTGCATGACACTAAGTGTGGAGTGGCACATTCATCAATAAGCCTAGGTGATGCGTTAAGTCCCTTGGTGAAGCACACGGGAGTAACCCTTGACCTTTCGTGCGGTGGTGATCTGTGGATGAGACGCGCGGCGATGACCCTAGACTAAACGCTTGGCGATAATCTCCGAACGAGATGGGCGGCAATAGTCTCCGGTCAAGGCGCTCGATAAAACCGTTGATGGGGATAGCGGCACTAGCCTTCTTATAAGGCACGTAACGCAAGCCTTGACGAGGACGATGCTTGGGGTCTCGGGCTTGGCTCGCCCTTGCCTGGTCTTATCGCCATCAAGAGCTGGTCACTGAAGCATCATTTCATATTTGTGGGGGCAGTTCATGGTACTGCAGGGTATAAAAAGGGGAGAAACCCCAGTTTACTGTTTTACCAAAGGGTAAAATAGTAAAAAGCTTTTTAGATAGAGAGAGAGAGCCAAACCTTTCTGACGAGGGTTTTCTGACGAGCACTTCTCGGCCAAAACTTGCAGAGACAGGTCCTTAGGGATTTTTCTGGTGAGCTTCAGGAGGTGCGAAGCTTCGCAGTGTGAATGCGAATACTTTTTAGCAAGTGTCAAGGCTTTCTTAGCAAGGAAGAAGGCCTCTCGGGGCCTTAGCAGAATTTGCAAAGGTGCCTTGCCGGGGTTCGAGTGTTGCTCTGGCCATTCAGCTGCTGAACTGGAGGTCGTAGAGAGTTCAGAGGGCTTTCTCAGCTCTTTGGTTGTTGGAGGAGGAGGAGAAGGAGAAGGGGCGGCATTGATCTCACTGGAAACTAAGTGGAATTTCGGTGAGCTTTGGTGAACTGCTGAAGGGGGAAACCAAGGAGAAGGGCAATCCACAAGGGTCGCAGGGACTTACGCGAGCTTTTCTGGGGACTTCCGATGGTTTTTTGCTAACTCCAGCAATGAGCAGAAGGTGGGAAGGATTTTCTTGGTAGGCGAGAGTGAACTCTCGGTGAAGAGGGGAAAAGTCGATGGGAAACCAAAGAGTTGCGAGAAAGGTGAAGGGTCATAGGTAGGTGGACCGTCAGCGAGGGGTGACTATTGGGGGAACTAAAGAGCCGTTAATGCCCCCCAAAAATTGGAAAAATTGGGAACTGAGGTGCTTCAAAGTCACGCATGCCATTAAGTCACATGCAGTGCCGCCTTCGAACGTCCTTGGATCACACACGACGATAGCCACACTTGGGGGCATGAGCCTCGCGGCGATAGTCCTGTGCGACGTTAGCCTGCCCGTAGTGATGATAGGATGCGGCATGGTGTTACATACGACGATCACCTCGGATGGCGATGTCTTGCAAGGGGTCAAGAGTGATGGTAAATGTGGAGGCCTTATCGCCGCGGTGTGTTGGAAGCCAAGTCCTCCAGCACATTCGTCAAATCCATATTGTTTTGTGGAAGGGCATCCACTGTGAACAGTCTATGCTCTCCATCATAGGCCAGTTCCTTGCCAGAGAAATCTGCTTTGAATGTTTGATATACTCGTCAGATGAATTGAAGCTGACTCAGAAGTGGTTGGCTTTTTCTTTTGGCTTGTAACCATTCTCCTTGACGAGACCGAGGCTAACTTCTCTAAGTGGTTTTGCCACTTCCTCATGGCGCAGGAATTTCTTCGGTGGGTTTGCTTCTTCTGTACGATGAGGACAATTCTCTTGGCTTGTAACTATCCTCTTATCCTCAGATGCAAGAGCAACGTCACTGGCTTTGGTTTGTAACCGTCCTCTTATCCTCAGATGCAAGAGCTTTGTAACTTCCTTGACAATGGGCCTTCGATTGTAACTTGCAACTTTTTATAATGCAATAAAAGAAATGAATTTCCTTTCAGTTAGATTAATGTTTCCCATCTTCATTTCTATCTTTTAATTGCACACGCCACACTTTATTGCCATGTTAGGGATAATACTTCTTTAAATATCACCCATTGATAGGGGCATCGCCTCTTCTCCGTCATAGTTCCCCATTTGGTGTAACCTTCTAGATTACGAATGTACCCTCCCACTTAGGCTCGAACTTTCCTTTGTGACGCATGTGCATGACATTCGTCTCTTGACTGCTAGAATTAGGTCCTTAGGAGCGAATGAACGAACCTTGACAGACTTGTCAAAGGCTCTCTTTATTCTTCCTTGATTAAGCTCGAGGTTCTGTTTGGCCTCTAGTCTCTTTTCATCAAGGGCATCCAGCTCTTAGCAGCGGAGCCTGACCCTCTCGTCCTCAGTTAGTCCCTGATGTCTAGCAACACGGAGTGAGGGTATTTGAATTTCGAGGGCTAGGACCTCCTCACCCCCATAGACCGGGGAATAACGGGTGGAATTCGTCGCATTACGAGTGGTAGTGCGATAGGCCCACAGAGCCTCAAGCAACTTCTTGGGCCTGTTCTTCTTTGACTTTGACATCGACTTCCAGAGCACCCCGCATAAAGTCTTGTTGAACGCCTCAGCTAACCCGTTGGCTGTACATAGTCGAGTACTTCCACTCAAAATTGCACTAGTTGACTAGGCAATCCACATGTTGGCTCCTAAACTGAGGGCCATTATCAGAAATTATTCAATCCGAGACCCCAAAACGATAGATGATGTGGTGCTACACGAAGTTAGCCACAGCGGTCCCCGGAACCTATCTGAGAGGGACTGCCTCAACCCATTTGGAAAGGTAGTCTGTCGTTACCAGGATGAAGGCATGGCCCAAAGAATAAGGAGGATCGATGGGTCCTACAATGTCCATGCCCCACTGAGAAAAGGGCCATGATGTCACTATAGGATGGAGAGGCTCTGGAGGCTGATGAATGAGACTTGATTGAATTTGGCATACCTGGCATCTTTTGTCGTAGTTTTGGGTGTCAGCGTCCACGGAAGGCCAGTAATAGCCGAGTCTGCGTATGCACTCGTAGAGCTTGGGGCTGGATTGATGCAACCTGTAGATGCCCGAGTGTACTTCTTTGAGTACTTGCTTACCTCTTGTGCATCGATGCATCTGAGGAGGACAAAAGAGGACATCCCCATTGAGAAGGGTGTACTTGGTGGACATCCATCATACACCGTTGCATTCCGCCTGCTCTTGAGGCAACCTCCCATGTTTTACGAAATCCATGACAGGCTCCCTCCAATCTTCTACTTGTTCAACCTCTGCACACATCGGGTTGAAGAATCCGAGCTCCTGCTCCCTGGCCTTGGATTCTTTTCCTTGGGAAATTTCCTGCTCTGTCTTGATGACATCCTTAGCTGTGAGAAGTGCCCCGAATGGGTAAGGTAGACACCCAAGGAAGACATCCCTCTCATCGTCTATGTCAGCTTCGGTTTTCAAGTCAATGTGTCTCTATTCGATTACCCAAACTGGAGTGGGCCCCGTTGAAGACAATTAGATGGTGGTGCCGAGCTTTGAGAGTGCATCATCATGCGAGTTTAGTCTTCTAGGGGTATGATTCAGGGAGAAGTCATCGAACTGAGCCACGTAAGTTTCAACTCTGTCATGATAAGGCATGAGAGTAACCTTATTTACGTCTTAAATCCCCTTTAGCTGCCGAATGACCAGCTTATAATTGCTAAAGATATTTAGCTACTCTAAGTCTAGCTCTTGAGCGATCTCCAGTCCGATTATGAGGGCTTGATACTTGGCTTCATTATGAGAAAATGCCTCTACAAGTGAGAAGGATAGAGGAATTATTCCACCATCGGGAGTCAGGAACATAACTCCGGCACCCCCTCTATTAGATTGAAATGCTCCATCAAAGTACATCTCCCACGGACGAGTTAGCGCCGCACAAAAAACTTCTTCATCCGGGAGATCGCTTGATAGGGAAGATTCTAAAGGGACTGGGTGAGCCGCAAGGAAGTCTGCTAGGACTTGACCTTTAACTGCCTTCTGTGGTACATACATGATGTCGAACTTCATCAGCAATAGTGCCCACTTGGCCAAACGCCATGACAAGCATGACCGGGTTATAAGGAACTTGATCGGGTCTACCTTGGAGATTAACTTAACCTCGTGGCTGAGCAAGTAATGACGGAGCTTCTATACTACAAAGATCAAGGCTAGACACATTATTTGGATGGGAGGAGAGATCTTCTCGATCCCTTGCATTCTACGGCTAGGATAATAGAGCGTTGTCTCTTTCCCTCCATCATTGTTTTGCGCTAGGAGTGCCCCAAGTGACTCATCGAGGGTGGTCACATATATGATGAGAGGCCTTCTTAACATTGTCGTAGAGAGTATTGGGATATTCAATAAGTACTGCTTGATGTCCTCGAGCGCAGCTTGGCACGCTTCATCCCATATGAAGGGAGAGTCCTACTTCAAGAGGTGTGAAAATGGTCTTCATCGCCCTGAAAGGTTCTAAATGAACCTCCGAAGGTAGATGAGTTGTCCTTGGAGAGACCACAATTCATGGAAGGCTGTAGGCGGTGGCATGTCCTGAATTGCCTTGATTTTGACTGACTCAATCTCCAGCCCATGGTATCTCATGATAGACCCTAAGAATTTTCCTAAGCGTACACCGAAGGCACATTTCAAGGGTTTCATCTTGAGCTAGTGACGTCGCAATCGCTCAAACATCTTTTTAAGGTCTTGCACAAGAGTGGCTTTTGTTTCTGATTTTACCACTAAGTCATCCACATAGCACTCGACCTCCATGTGAATCATATCCTTGAATATGGTTTGCATGGCTCGCCGGTATGTGGCTTCAGCATTTTTTAGCCCAAAAGGCATCACAGTGTAGCAAGAGACACCTTTTGGAGTTAATAACATAGTGTCCTCATCCTCTGACGCCATCTTGATTTGGTTGTAACCAGAATAACCATCCATAAAGGAGAAGATTTGGCAATGGGCAGTGGAGTCAACCCACATCTCAGTGAACGGCAGGGGGAAATCGTCCTTGGGACAAGCAATGTTCAAGTCACGAAAGTTGATGCAGACCTTGATTTGGCCATTCTTCTTCTTGATTGGGACGACATTCGCCAGCCATCTTGGGTATTTGACTTCACGTATGAATCCAGCTTGCCTGAGCCTGTTCACCTCAACATCGATCTGCATCTTGAGGTCGGGCTTAAACCTTCTTGATTACTTCTTCATGGGTTTGATGGTTGGATCAATACGGAGGCTATGGACAACAATTTGGGGGTCTAGATCGAGCATCTCATGATAATGCCAGAAGAAGACGTTCCGATTTGCTTGAAGGAGGGAGATATAGCTTTCTTTCTCTTTCGGGGACATCTTTGCTGAGATGTAGATTGGCCTTGGGTCGGCCTCATCCCACAGGTTGATCTCTTCAAGCTCATCAGCCATAGCCAGCCCGCCCTCTTCCCACTCTTCGGGAGCTTCCAAGAGTTCCTCGTCGAGGGACTCACAAGGGTTTTATTTGATCTTGAATGTGGCCACCCATGATCTTGACATCTTAGACTCTAAGAGGGGCACAATGGGGGAGAGGACTGGTCTCTGGCTAGTCAAGGCGATGGAAGGGTTGGCTTCAAGCAGGGGGTCCATGACCTCATTATTGTGTTCACTCGGTACTTACCCTGAGCTGGACGATGCCCATGCACTTGGATCATGTGACAGGCCTCGTGAGAGTGGGAGCTCGAAGGTGGTTGGGTTTTGGCCCATGTTGCCAGGGCGTCGGTGGCTATCGAGAGTCCTGCCACCTGGGCCAGTATTTCTCTAAGGCGTTCTTTCTACAGCATGATGAGGAGGGTGCCTTCGAACTCTTTGTTTAGAGTGTCAAAATCTGGGCATCGTCGAGTTGTACCTATAGAAGGAATAGAGGAGGGGAAAAGAGAAAAAGAGTTAGAACGTTCTGGGCAGCTTTTTATGTCATCCCCAGAATTAGTCGGTTCCAGGGGGTATTTAAGGTCATGCCCTGGCTTTGACCGTTGTGGGGTGCTTTCAACGTCGTCACCCATTTTGGCTGACTCCTAATATTTTGACAACTCAAGGCCGTCTACTTGATTGACGATAAGATGAGGCGAGCTGCGCCTAGGATGAAGTCCCGTAAGGTTGGCAGCAGAAGAAGTGGCCTGAGGAATTCTTCCTCGACTAGTAGCTAAGGAAGTTGATTCCTTCAGTGGGCTGATCTAGGTGCTTGTCGTCTCCTTCGGGATCCCTGAGGGGGTGTTTGGACCTCCCTATCAAGCTGGTGAGTGGCCCTAGCTTGCTAGACTGCCTCACGTTTCAGGGATTTGAGCGTACTTCGCCCATGGTAGACTTCTCAGGGCTGAAAGGTTGAGGGCTCTGAAAGATCCAGTGCATGTTCATGAGGGGCTTGTAGCGGGGCTTCCTCTTGAACAGGAGCTAGTGCACTCACTGATGTCATGACCTAGTATCTGGTGGCATGCACACCAGAGGTTCTCAATCCCTGGAGGCAGGAACTTGGGCTGCCTTGTCGGCTTTGGGGTGGCGAGCCCTTCTTCGAGCATTATAGAGAAAAATGCACGAAAGATAACTGGTGCCCCATCGTCCTCTGGGATCATGACTATGTGAGATGCCTTAGTTGCCCAGAATGTCTTTTTCAACTCTTCGAGCTTTATCTGGCCCTTGTTGATAAGGGCCTCGATAGTGTCGTTGAGCTTGTAGCAATCGTGAGTGGAGTGGGCTACTCTCCTATGATAGGCGCAATACTTCACAGTCAACTCCTGCCCTGACGACTCTACAGTGGTGACCTCTGGCAGCTGAATCACGTTCTGTTCTAATAGCAGTTGGAGCAGTGCAGGGGTCCACTCCTCAAAAGGGTAAACCTTATTCTAGTGCTGGGTCTAGTAGTCATTTTGCTTACTATTTTTGGGAAGTGGGACCGCATTGTAGGATTACTGCTTCCCCCCAGTCTGAAGCATATGTGCTTTAGATAGGTTGAGATTTTGGGGAGCCGCACCTTTGGTGTCAGTCACGATGATGGTCGCGCTGATCACTGCCTTTTGATTGCCTCAACTGTTGGAGCGAGAGTTTGAGCCGGAGGATTGCTGATGAGGGCTTCCATGGTGCTTGAACAATCCCTCGATACGAACTGCCTTAGAGATGAGCTCCGACATGGAGGGTGGATTGGATGCCTCGACATGTAGGGAGATCTCGAGAAGCATGTTTCATAAGCAGGTCTAGACTGCTTCCTTCTCGGTCATGGGAGTTGCATGAAAGGCCGCCAACTCTCTCCATCTTGTGATGAACTTGTCAACTGGCTCACCAGGGTCTTGCATCAAGGTGAGGAGCTCGATGGTTTCCATGTTCATTTGGACTTTGTAGAAGCGTTAGTAGAACAACGGCTCCATTTCTTGCCAAGTGTGCACCGATTTTGGTGGCAGCCGAGCATACCACTGAAAGGCTGGTCCTTCGAGAGTCTCGACAAACTGGAGGAGGAGGAGACGTCCATCAGTTGCCATCTCTCAGCATGCTGCTTAGAAGTGGGTCGTATGCTGGTGAGGAGACGTGGTACCATTGAACAGGGAGTTTCCTTTGTTGGTCGTTTGGGGGACATAGCACCTGGTCAATGTACGAAAGATACGGCTTTTGGTAGAGTGGCGTCTCCTACATTCCCGGAACATTGTTCTTGAGGCTATGGGCCACCATAGCATCTATGTAGGTTTCAGAGACCACGCGAGAAGAGGAGTTGTCTTGGGAGACCAGAGGGGGAGTCTACCTAAGAGCTGTGTCCTCACCTGTCGGGGAATCGGACGAAGAAGGGGACCTGGAGGCCTCTAGGAGCTCCATCTTTTCGATAATGGCTTTCAGCATTTCCTTAAACTTTTTCATTCGCTCCTTCTGAGCATCGTTCGGGTCATTGATCACCATGACACTGACCATTTCTTCTAGAGGTCAGAGTCAGGTGATGCAGCGGACTGCCGAGGCTGGCATGTTGTCTGTGGCAAGTCAATCTGGAGCGGCTCAGCTTGCCCCAATTGGACTCGAGCTTTGTATGCCGATCTTGTGAGGACTAGTTCTTGACGGTCTTGGGACCGTGACTTCTAGGTGGTGATCACTAAATAGTATTCCTGCACTTGCTTGGGCTCTGGAGTTTGAAGAGGGAAGAAGGGATTACAAGGTAGGAGGTCATCAAGGGTGGCGACCTCAACTGCCTTAGAGGTTTCCCTGGTCAAGATCTGCAGGCCTCGTTTCTGCTTGATCCTGAGGAGGCTGTGGACCTCATTCCAGAACCGAGCTTGAGACCTGAACTGCCCCATTTTCTTTGAACAAACGAGGGCCATGTCTATCAAATGGAGCAGGGAGTGGGGTCCAGGGATGGAGGGCAGCTTAGGTTCTTGTCTTGGAGGCTGGAGGCCTCTGTCTGACATCAAGCTGTTGCCCCAAATTCCTTTGTGAGTTCCTGGTGTTTGGTTGACCCGGGGTTGGCTCAAGATGGTACTCTTAGGGAAGAACTTTGAGTACTAGGTCTTGAGGTGCTTGCCTGGCATCGGGGAAGTGGCAGAGGAAGAAGCTGGTTCGTGACTCCGCCTGAGTCTGGATCCGAGAGGGACATTGAAAGATGGTGCATGTGCACCTTTAGGTTAGCCTTCCTAGTGACTTGGGGGTCAGCCCGGGCTCTGTCAATAGGTTCGACCTAAGGAGGCCGAGACCCATGAGCTTGTATTTGTGAGGGACGAGGTGGGAGCTTGTCTCTCACAAGGTGAAGCTGTGTACGCCAAGAGGGAAGATGGAACGGTTGACCCTCCTGTGCTCAAGATGGCATAGAGCTAGCACTGCCCTGAGTTGTGGAAAGCGAATGCATGTCGCATGTAGGGTTCAGCCCGAGAAGGTCTGGCCCTGGATGCGAGCTCAAGGCAACATGAGGGTTGCCCTGAGGTGTAGCTCTAGTGGATAGACCACGAGCCTTTGAGTGTGTGCGAGGGATGAAGACCTCCGCCTCTATGTATCAACCCTCCAACTGTGGAGGTTCAGAGTAGTAAAGGAGCATAGGGGGTTGCTTTGCGGCGAACCTCAAGAACGACGACAGTTTGGTTGCTTTTTGCAGGGATGGATGTGGCAGCCTTTCGGCGTACCGCAGCAGTATGACTAGCAAGAGATTTATCAGTAGCTGGGTGTGCGGTAGCAGAAGTGCTACCCATGCATGGGGCCTTAGTGGAGAATCCATTAGGGCAAGAAAGTGGGGAGGTAGGGACCCTTAAGTCCCCCTCTCATACTAATCCAGGTGAGAACCTGGGAGCCAGATCGTGAGTCCTAACAAAGGAGGGCAGGGAAGGAGGCGTGAGCAACTCGCTTCTCTGGGACAGCCACGAGTGAAGGGATAAAGAAGTCCCCGACCCGGATGAACAGGTTGAACAACCTAGGTGCTATAAAAGTAGGTACATAAAGTAAAAAGGAAATTGGTCAAATAAGAGCAAACCAACTACGGGTAATAAGTCCCCAGTGGAGTCACCAAGCTTGTTAGGTGCCTCGATCTCGCCCTCCAGATCTAGGTGATTTGGTGGCTAGTGTCTCAAGTTTCTAATGATCTAGGGATTTAAGATTGCTCTCTCGAAAACTTACTCTAGGGCAAGGGCAGGTATACCAACCAATGAGAGAGGAATTTTAGGTGGGTTCGAGACTTACTCGGGCTGGCTCGCGTGGGCACCCTCTTAGATCACAAAGAAACCCCCCCAGCTGCTTGAGCTGGTTCGGAATCGCCTCCCTTGACTTGTAATCCTCTTGTTTTTCTGCAAAACACTTATATGGTTAATTTGTAAGAAAAGTGGGTCGAAGGGACCCACCCTTGTCTTAGGGCAATGCACGTTCACATGAGAAGGCGATGAAGTGCGAGGTTCAATGAAAGATAGAAAAGAGAAGAGAGCTTGATGTAAGGGTGAGACTAGCATGACCACCAGAAATTACCGACTCAGAGTGATAGCAAGACTGGTATGGTTCTCAAGACCAGTACGATGGCAATACTTCTCGAAACCAAGGTTAGTGCGTCAGTGATAGGCTACGCCTACCCTCAATCAAGTGAGAGGAGAAAGAGGTTAAGAGGAAAGAACGAGACGGCAAAGAGAAGGGAAAATCCGGACTTCAACAGGTATCGCGGTGAACAATGCAAGGAGACGGCGCACCCCTTGTGAACAGCGTTAGCTCTTAACGAGGCACACAGTGATAGTTTCTCCTAGGTCGCACGGTAATAGGCTCGAGACACAAGGAGAATGGTGACAAGCACCGGGCACGCAGAGGAGGCTCGCTGACGGCGATAAGTGTTGCCAAAGCCCCTAGCGGGTGGCGATAGCTATCGTCGTTTACACTAGACACGTGACAGGGAGAGACCCCTGCTAGCGACAACAAACCTTGCCATCTGGGTTCTTCACCGAGACGTCAAAGCTACGTCTGTGGGCAGCGATGAGCAGTGTCGTCAACAGACTTCACTTGAAGGAAGAAACAGACGAGTAGAAGGGGAAGATTCCGTGGCCGAACGAAGATTTTGCAAGTTTGGAATTTTGGTCAGAATCAAGGATTTCGAGATGGAATTTGCAGTCTGTTCATCGGCTTCATGTGCAGAATCTGTCTGTTAATCATGTACGAGGTTCGGGTCAGGGATGACCCAAAACCATATGCCCATAATGGAATTAGTCTTGCGTCGATCGGGCTCGCGAGCGGCGTGATTTTGTCACTCGAGCGAAGCATGACGCTGCTTTCTTCACAGATTAGCAACTGCTCTCTAGCTTTTCTTCACACTCGGGTATCGTCACGGGGTGTGCCACATATCGAATTGCTCGTCTTAACTAGGCGAACATGCTCACCAAATTTGAGCAAAATCGAACTTAGGATAAGTGAGATATGAGTGTTGAAATTCATTGGTCGTGACTATCCCTTCAATGGTGTACTGTTACATGGTGGATGCACGGGAAAAGCGTGCAGCTTCTTCTATATCACTCTTTTGCCTATAACTTCTTCCTGAAATGTCTGTTTGAGCTGAATCTTGACCCCTGGGGGTTTTCAACCATGCTGGATCCAATGGTGGTAGTCGCACAATAATTTGAGATGCTAAAAATGTAGCTCTAGTTATAGGGGTCCATTTTAGGATGCTAGTGGCTGATTCTGCCAGAAATGTTTCTCAGTCTGTACTACCTTAGACATGTCGGAATGCGATGGACCTTGACTGGATACTCTTGAGAGACCTCATGAAGATCTTGACCAGTTTTGGGGCATTTCTGACACTGTCAAAATTTCCACTACTTGCTAGGCCTTTATTGAGAGGGGGCCCCATGTTGATGAAAAATACCTTCCAACATACACGAGGGTGAGGACTTCAATAAGATCCCTAAAAAAAGTCTCTTCTCCCCCTAAAGTCTCCACAGATGGACCTGTACATTTCATCCAAACGTCTGAGCATCTTAGTTGCAGCATTTCGTGAATCTCCTCAACGTTCATGTGGTCTTGTGGCTAAGAAGAAAAAAGTAATAAAAGCTGAAGGAAATTTTTTGAAAGTTGTCCTTCTCACTTCTCTCAAAGCACAACATTCGGTGGCGCAAGCTGTTTGAACACATTTTTGAACACCTTGGTCTCTGATGCGAAATAAAGAGGAAGCAGGTCAATAAAACCTCAACAAACAGTGGAAATTTCAACAGTCTCATAATGGCTCCAAAACTGGGCAAGATCTTCATAAGCACTTCAAAAGGCCACCTGCCAAGTTTCATCACAATCAGACATATCTATGGTAGTGAACACAAAGAAACAATTTCGGCAAAAGCCATCTCTAGCACTTTGAAATGGACCCCGTAACTAGAACTATATGTTTAGTAGATCAAATAGCTGTGGGACCACCGCTATCGGATCAACACGATAGAAAACCCCTATGAGTCAAGTTTTGGTTTAATCGAGAACTCCAAAACAAAGTTATGGGTAAAATACTAAAAAGGGGTAGGCCGCAAGCTATTCCCATGTGGCTACCCTGCACCAAAACACCATTCAAGGTAGTTGTTTTCACAGTCACGGGCGGTGACTTCGGGGCTTATATCTCACTTTTCTAATTCGGATCGTGCTCAAATTTTGTGAGCGTGTTGGTCTCATCAAGACAAGCATTTCGATAGGTGGTATGCCCCATGACGATGCCCGAGCAAGGAGAAAAACTAGAGAGAAGTTGTTGATCCATGAAGAAAGTTGTAGAAAATTCAGCAGCAAAACACCTCACTCCGGCAGCCAAATCAGAACGTTCGCATACCCAATCGATGAGAAGCCAATTGTATTATGTGTGTAAGGTCCGAGGATATCTCTGATCGGAACTACGCATACGATGAATGGTTGGATTTCACACATGGAGGCGTCGAAGCTGCTGCAAATTTCGGCCGCCAGATTTCAAGATTCCAACCAAAAACTCAAGACGACGAAATCTTCGTCCGGACACGAAATCGAGCTGTGTTTGTTGCAACATGATCGTGATAGCATGCTCAATGCGATTCAGCGAATAGAAAAAATAAAAAATTCAAGGAACGAGTGCATTATCGATCCGAAGTTTTCAAGATTCATACAAAATTCAAGTCTCATGATCATGGCTTAAAAACATGATTCATAGCTGAAAGTTGATATCAAATCAATCGCCATGTCGATCCTTACAAAAAATCTTTCATCTTTCGATCAAACGGGCATCAAAGCAACCCCAGATCAGTCATGGAAGATCATGCAAGTTCTCAGGTAGCAGTAGGGACCGTTCTAGAATTTCACACATTGTTAGGCAAGGGCAAAACGGTCTTCTTGCACCCATTTTTAGAATTTCTTTTAATTCAATTTAATTGTAATTATCTTCAATTTTAGGTAGGTTTTGGGCATCCACCCATGTTTGGGCTCAATTCTATATAAACATGCAAAGCCTAATTGTAAAACAACATTGAGTTCAACTTCGATTCATTCAATAAAGATTCAAATTATTACTTTAGTGGGTGGTGCATCTTGGAGAGAGAGAGGGGAGAGAGAAGAAAATGATCAATACCACTCGATGAGGTAATTTTCTCTCTCCTCCTCTTTTCTCTCTCCTCTTCTCTTTCTCTCTCCTCTTTCTCTCTCCTCCCCTCTTTCTCACTCCTCTTTTCTCTCTCCTATTTATCTCTCCTCCTCTCTCCTCTCCTCTTTACTCATTTACCTTTTTCTCTCTCCCCTTTTCTCATCTCTATCTCTATCTCTTTCTCTCTCCTCTTTTCTCATCTCTATCTCTTTTTCTCTCTTGCCTTCATCTTTATCTCTTTCTCACCTTTCCTCATTTGGTTTATCATGCCTCTATCTTCCTGCTTCTACTTCTCTATTCATGCGTGGCATACCTATCGTTTTGTGTGATCCTTTCCTATTCATGAGACAGGAGCAGTGAGATGGGCTTTATTCGGAATGGCGAGTCAGGCCTCTATCAAAATTCTCTCTCTTCTATCTTTAGTCACAGGCAACACGAGCCTAGTGCCACCTGGATTCTCTTTCTTTCTTCTCTGTTGTCCTAGTTGGTGCAAGCCTAGTGCCGCCTGAGTTCTGTTTCTTTCTTCTCTTCTGTCCCAGCCGGTGCAAGCCTAGCGCCGTCTAGGTTCTCTTTCTTTCTTCTCTTTTATCACAGCCTACGCAAGCCTAGCACTTCCTGGGTTTTCTCTTTTTCTTCTCTTCTTTCCCAGCCTGCGCATGCCTAGCGCCGCTTGAGTTCTCTCTCTTTCTGCTCTTATGTCACAGCCGACCAAGCCTAGCGTCATCTAGGTTCTCTTTCTTTCTTCTTTTCTGTTGCAGCTGGTGCAAGCCTAGCATCACCTGGTTTCTCCCTCTTCTTTTTTTATTTCACAAGTGGAAGCCATCGTCGTCTATGTCCTCCTCCTCCTTTCCTTCCCTTCTCTCTCTTTTTATTCTCTCATGGTTTTCTATCCTACTATGTTTATTCTTCTCTTTTATCTTCTTCTCTTCTCTTTGTTTGTCTCTTTCTCTTCTTTTCTTTCTCTCTCTGATCTCTATTCTTTCTTTTACTCTCTCGTTTGATAAAGAAGGGTTGAGACTGACCTTCAATGGTAGTCCTGTCATCTAACAACAATGTTGTTGTGTCGGTCATAGTTATTGTCCCCACTTTATTGCTACAACAGACAAGTCATTGTGTCTAGCAAGTCGGTATTGTTATAGTGGTCTAGTAGTAACTTTGTTGAGTCGATCTGAGCTACCGAACTTGTTTTACTACCACGACAGGTCAATTACCTACTAGTTAGGTCACTGTGTCGATCTCACCACTCGATCAAATTCTTCTCACCCCAATCTTCATCTTCTCATTCTCCTCATCTTTTGAATGTGCACATCTGTGTACGTTCACCTGCAGGCAAGGTGTGGTCCTTTGACCCACCTGTCTTGTAACATTTTCCATAAGTGTGGTATTGCAGAAATAAGAGAATACAAGCCAAGAGAGGTGATTCCGAACCAGTTTTACGATTGGGGGGGCTTTCTTCATGATCTAGGAGGGCGCTCACACGAGCCAGCCCGAGTAAGTCCCAAACCCACCTTAAGTTCCTCTCTCATCGGTTGGTCTACCTGCCCTTGGTTTTTAGAAAGGTTCCCGAGAGAGCGATCTCAAGTCCCGGGTTCCCCTGAAACCCGAGATGTGTGCTGCCAGATCATTTAGATCTAGAGGGCGAGATCGAGGCACCTAACCAGAGGGTGGAAAGGAGCAAGAGGTTATTTTCATTCTTGTTATAGTTCCTTTTTTGAAAAAGAATGTCCCCATCGACTTAGACGACACTATTGCTGCAAGAGGCGGTGATGATTTTAGAGGCTGGATCTCTAGCTGGGACTCATTTCAGGATGGATCTATCTTTTTTTGTTTTTTGTAGCTACAAATTATTGTAACCACAGCTTTGTAATCGCTTCTTTGTTCATGAAATAAAATCTTCTTTTTTAGTTTGAATCCTCCTTCTCTGTGGCTTGTGCTTCTTGCCCTTTCGTTCTTTTACTTCGCTCTTCTCTCCTTTTGTGCTCGGTTCTGGGATACGAAATGGACTAGGAGACTTGTTTTGCCCCGAGTTGGGTATGCCGACTGTCTGGCTTAAAAGGTTTGAATGCCCTTTTAGGTTTTCATTCGAGCCTTTAGGGTGTGCGCCATTTCTGGTTTTCGTAAGGACCTGATTTATTTATTTTTTTGCAGTTTTAAGGTCATACCGTCGTGACCATGGGTGGCATATTTTTAATGTCCTACAGTCAGGACATGCGCTAACAGTTTAGCAATCATGAAGCTTGGACCTTGACTTAAGGATAATACTTTTTCAAATATCTCCTATTGACTAGTGGCATAGCCTCTTCTCCTTCAGAATTGACCAGCACGTAAGCTCCATTGGGAAAGGTCATTTTCACCACAAATGGGCCTTCCCATTTTAGTTCGAATTTTCCCTTAATTCGACCATGAGGGACGATAGGTCTCCTTACTGCTAAGACCAATTCCCATTTCACGAATGATCTTATTTTGATCGATTTGTCAAAGGCTCGCTGCATATGATTCTTGTAAATATCAACGCTCAGTTGTGCTTGCAATCTCTTTTCATCAAATGTATCTAGTCTTGATAGCGAAGGTTAGCTCGTTCTTCATCTATCATTTTGTAGTGGAAGGCTATCCTGAGGGAAGGCAATTGAATTTCTACAAGCAACACAGCTTCACCCCCAGATACCAGGTAGTAGGGGGTCAACTGAGTTGGGCCACTGGTTGTAATGCAGTAAGCCAATAGAATTTTAGATAGCTTTTCGTGCCAATCTCTTTTAGTACCGGAGACAGACTTTCTCAGGCGTCGCAAAGAGTTCTATTAAGAGCTTCGGCCAGACCATTAGTTCTCGGGTGGTACATGGTCAAGTATTTCCATGCAAATCTGAATTGATCAACTAGTCTGTCAATTTGATTACTTCAAAAATGAGGGCCGTTATCGAAAATGATTTGGTTAGGCACGTCAAATCTGTATATGATATGGTGATGGACGAAATTGGCCACTACAATCCCGAGGACTTTCTTAAGAGGGACCGCCTCGGCCCATTTGGAAAAGTAATCATTGGCAGCAAGTATGAATATGTGACCCGAGGAAGAAGGTGGATCAATGGGACCTACGATGTACATGCCCCACTGAGCGAAAGGCCAAGATGCCACTATTGGGTGTAGAGGTTCAAGAGGCTGCTAAATGAAGCTTGAATGAATTTGACACACCGGACAGCTCTTTGCGAACATAAGGGAGTCAGTATTCATAGTAGGTCAATGGTAGCCTATCCTAATGATTCTGTTGTACAACTTAGGACCAAACTGGTGCATTCTGCAAACTCGAGAATGAACCTCTTTGAGCACGTTGTTGGCTTCTCCCTGATCTATGCATCTAAGATGCATATCGTTGTAGGAGATTTAGAGCAGGGTATCGTCATGACACATATATCGTGTGGCTGACCTTTGGATCCTATTTCTCTCAATAGGATCTTCAGGAAGCTGATTATGTTGCAAATAACCTTTGATGGGGGCATGTCAATCAGTTACCGGCTCTATTTCTGTGCATGTTGCAGATAAGCCTCCGTGGTACGTGCTCAAGAGCAACCTCTTTGAATTCGGCCATCAATGACTTGGCAGTATTGAAGTAAGGTTTGAGATTTTCTTTCCTTACGTTGCATACCCCTTAGAGTTGTCTAATTACCAATTCTGAGTCCCCATAGACATCCAAACACTTCAGGTCCATATGGAAGGCGATCTCCAAGCCTATGATGAGTGCTTGATACTCGGCAATGTTATGAAACTCTATCCCTTGGAGGGAGAAGGACGAAGGAAGAAGGCCGTCACGGGGGGTAGAGAACACTGCACCCGCACCTCCTTTCTCGGACTGGAATGCCCTGTCAAAATGCATCTTCCATCCGCCCAAGACTTTGACGTGGAAGACCTCTTTGTCTGGTAATCTATCAATCAAGGGGGTACCGACTAGTAGAGGATGCGCAGCCAGAAAGTCTGCAAGGGATTAGCCCTTGACAGCTTTTTGTAGCACATACATGATGTCGAACTCCATGAGAAGTAGTGACCATTTGATAGGTGGCTCCAGCATTTTTGAGACCGAAGGGCTTCACTGTGTAACAAAAGACTCCCTTCAGAGTTAGGAATGCAGTAGACACTTCGTCTTTTGGGGCCATCCTTATTTAGTTATAACCAGAATAGCCATCCATGAACGAGAATGCTTGGTAGTTGACGGTTGAGTCAATCAACAACTCTGTGAAGGGGAGTGGGAAATCGTCTTTAGGACAAGCTGAATTCAAATCTAAAAAGTCAATACAGATCTTGATTTATCTATTTTTCTTCTTGACTGACATGACATTAGCTAGCCAATTTGGGTATTTGACTTCTAGAATGAAATGTGTCACCTTAAGCTTGTTGAATTATGCTTCGATCTGGATTTTTAAATCTGCTCTGAGCCTCCATGATTTTTGCTTGACCGGTTTGGAGGATGGATCAATCCCTAGTTTGTGGACTGCTACTAGGGGATAAAAGACCCAGCATTTATTCATAATGCCAGGAAAATACATCTCGATTAACCCTTCGAAATTCTGTGTATTCCTTCTTTTCTTCAGGAGGCATAATGGCTGAGATAAAAGTTGGCTTTGAGTCAGTTTCGTCGCCCAAATTTACTTCTTCTAAGTCATCAGTCGTGGCTTAGCTACTGCTTTCTAAGACCTCGGGGGCTTCTTTTATCTCCTTTTCACAGAGGGAGGTGGGTCGACAGTCTGCCCTTGAGTTTCAAGTACTTCGACTGTCTACCCTATGAGTGGCATTTCTATTTTTTGTTTCTTTGGTCTTTAAGCTCGCAGACTCTTGATTGATCATATTACTCTCTATCCTCACTTGAGGCTCTAGGGGAACGACTTCCTTAGCGGTAAGCTCTTAAATGGGACAGTGGCAGTTCTTGTGACACTAGCACATGTGAGATTTGGTCGGTGAAGAAGAGGCACGAGGGTAGGCTTGGATGCCTCAGGTAACCAAGGCCTTGCTTTTGATTATGCTGAGACGTCGTAGTTTTGATGATAGTAAAGGGTGCTAACATCCCTTTGCCATCATTTAGCCCTTAGTTGTTAGCTAGCTTGTAATCCATCTTCTTCATGATTTGATGGGCCTCAGGGTTGTATAAATCCCATCCGAGTATGAATTTAGCATCTAGAAGAGGATTACTTTGTGAGTTTATCTGGACAGTTGTTTCTTGAGTTTTTTGGATGGAACTCGGTAAAGGAGCGGGCATCGATTTCAGGGGAGCAACTTCCTTCATCTTAGCTTTTTCTTTTCTTATAGCCTCCGTTTGATCAGACAAATCTTGTGTCTTCCATTGATGCTATAATTGAGACCTGTCCTTGAGGGTCATATTGCTGATCAAAGGTGTCAATGAAGTCGTGAATGGCAGAGGATGGACCACTTCTTGCTTCTTAGCAAGCAATTTGAGCTTCAAACACGGAGGTTGGAAAATGCAGGGTCTTTTGGGAATCTTGCGTGTGGTAAGCCTGGCTTATGAGCGTGGCGCCACCTCCTCCCTTTTCAAGGATTGGGATAGGTAGAACTTTAGGGATTTGTAGGACTTTTGAGGGAGTATTGCCGATGTATAGGGAAAGAGCGAAACCAATTCACACCATTCTTTTCCATGTGCAATACCTTAGGTATCTATAATACCTTGAGCTGCTTTTTGGGACAGTTGACTGTAGGAGTGGAGGAAGCGTCATTCTTTCCCCTTAGGGGGATTGGAATGTGCAAAACCTTCTGGTCGGCTTTCTACTTTTCTTCAGTCATGTAACACTTCGAGAAAGGGGATGGGGATATGTAACACTTTCATATCATCATTAGTATGAGTAACCATAGGTATCAGTGGGCTCGATTCTATGGCTTTCTTTTCATCATGCTCGCTATGAGTTTCCACAGGCGGGGATTCTCGCGTGGAAGGAATAGAGGGTGAGGCTTCCCCTTTGTCATTCTGACATGGTATATTTTTCTGGGTTATGTGGAAATTCCCATCGACAGGTGTCAACGGGATTATCTTTTCATAGCTCTTCTCCTCTTGAAAGAGATAATTTAACAATCCCGTCATGTCTTCTGCGTCTTCACGAGAGGATGGTGCAGCCTCTCTTAGTTTTCGGTCCGAGCTGAGTTTTACATGCAATGCCAGCTCTTGGGAGCATATTGGGTTTGCAAAATAATATTTTGCATCAGCATAGTGTGACTCAACGACGGGAAATGTCCTTTTGTCAGCATAGATTGTGTGTTGCCTTCCGTCCCGGCTATATTTGAAACATTGGTGAAGTGTGGATGGAACCACACCATGATCATGTAGCCAAGGACGACCCAGTTGGATGTTGTAAGAGATGTCTGTGTGAATAACATGGAATAACGTGGAAGCATTCAAATCCCCAATTTTAAGCTTGAGACGAATGGTACCAAGTGGCCTTTCTCTGGACTGATCAAATCCTTGAACTGTCAGGCTTGTAGGCTCAAGCTACTCCAGACTTAACCCAATCCGAGTAAGAATCCTTCGCGGCATAAGGTTTACTGTTGATCCCCCATCTAGCATGATGCAATTGACTTGACACGCATGTAGCTCGTCAGTCATGAAGAAAAGTCGATTGTGGATTTTCTCTTCTAGTTGTAGGTCATCGTCTGAGAACATGATAGCCATGCAAGTTTTGAGTATTGCAAGGTCTACCTCGACCCGTTTGACTTATGTTTTGTATCCTTCAGGGTTGGAGAGGGCCTATACCTGGGCCATTCGAAAGTCTTTAGACAACATAAGGGCATCATAGATACTCAGGAGAGCTGGCAGTTTCCTCAGGTGCCCAATCACATCATATTTGACTTTGTCAGTCTCAGGAAGGGTGATTCCTTGGTTTTCCACTAAGTTTAAAGGGGCGGGTGGCAATGGGGAGGTTTTTGAAAGGGAAGGGTTTGCTACATCCATCAGGGAAGAGTCAGATGTAGTGGGTTCATGTAGTGAAGAGTGGCTAGACTGCACGGCTGAGGCAGGTGTAGGCGAGGCAAAAAATGGGTGTTGCGATGGTGTAGAAATTTTAGTGTGGGAAAGCAAGGTGTCTGGGAATTTCAAGAGAGCGGGTGGTTTATGGATGGGAGTAGTCATATCCAAATAGGGGATCAGTGGTGGTCCAGGATATTTCAGAATTTTAGATGGTGCAGGCCTCTGGGTCATTTTTAGCCTTCTTCTTGACCGCATCCATATTTGGTCAATCGGTGTTGTTATACATCCTTGGTGAAATACCAGCATATGGCACCCCTCATATGTTGAAGGGCTCCCTTTTTTTGAGTTTCCTTCCCTCAAGTCGAGTTCGAGAGGTCATTGGGGCTCCATTACTGCTAGGCTCGAAGCTTGAAGTCCTTGGGGCCATCGATCAAATTGAATGGGCTCAAGATGGCCTTGGTGCCATATCTCTTTCATTTGCTCCTGACGGCCTTGGGGTTGTGGGTTGGATGGAGTGAGTCCATTTTCCTATACTTCGATGATGTAACAATGAAAAGTGTTGCTGATTTCAGGTTCTTCCATCTCTTGCAATGAATAGAACCGATTTTGTTTTAGTAGGTCCTTTGAGGCTGAACACTTTAATCTGGGCTTTCGGAGCGACACTCCATCCTCTGTCTATTTGAATCTCAGATTCCAGTAGACCTTCTCTCAGAGTTGGAACTGACCTTGATTTCCTTCTCGACCGGCTTGTCCTACAAAGATGAGGGAAAAGTTGATCAATTCCTGTAATGTAATGACATCCAGGAAGAAGGGAGCTCGTACTCATCCTTGGAGGCTTAGGTTCGCCTAGAAAATGGGAGTGCTGACTGGTCGTCTTTGAGAATATCTTACCCCGAGGCCTAGCTTGCATGTATAGAGATGCAGGAGTAGACAGGATGGTGCTCGAAGGGAATTTCTTCGAGTACCATGTGCTAAGCAGCTTCAGGGTAGTGAGGGGCATGTTTCATGCACATTTCATTTTTCCACTGGCAGAGTCATTGGAACTGCAACTATGTGCATGGCCCGTAGCAGTGTTCAAGGTGATTTGTAACCCAACCCCTCGTGAAGTGGAAGGCTAGTTATTCGAAATACCTGCCTGTTTAGTTGGAGAGGCCATAGGGCCTTCAGCATGCATGCGCATTGTTTTGGAAGACTTTCGCTTGCCCTAAAAATCCTGTGCTCACTTGGTTTCAACCCTTGGGCTGCCCCGAGCTGCGAGATTAATAAGCGGTGCATTAGTGGTCTGAAGACCACTTGTGATGAGTTCAGGTCTCAAGGGACCCGAAACAAGTGAGGAGACCGAGGTAAGGTGTTTCCTTTCATAACTCGTCACAGTGATGGTTAAACCATCAATCGCGATGAGTATAAATGTGTGCGCGGTGGCTTTGAGGCCGTGTGGACAGGAATAGGTTGCCAAAGTGAGGTGTGCGGTGATGTGCTAGTATCAGCGATGCCTTTGTGAAGTGCAGATGGGGTTACCTTTAGGTTACCCGCTGAGGCGGTGGTCTTATTAGGACCCACCAGGGGAGGAGTGGTGTGAGGATCACTTTTTAGCTTACGACTGGCGGGATGCCCACCAGTTATAGAGTGCTTATGCGAGAAGGTGGTTTCAGAGTCACCCATGCAGATGACTTCAATGGATTTCCCTTTGATGTCGAAGAAGGGGGAGAATGAGTTCGACCACCTTTTCCCCTAATCTTCCTAGCCTGAACTAGGATGGTAGGGCCAGCTAGGCCACTTGAGGAGGACAGGGGAGAAACAGGATTAGCCAGTCTTCTTTCAATGGTTGAGGTCACAAAAATGGGGATGATGAAGTCCCCAACTTGGAGGAAAGAGGAGTAATAAGACTCTATTGCAGTTTTAGAGATAGAACAAAGAGAGATGTTTGCTTGAGATCAGTCCGAGCCAACTATAGGGTGGTGTGTCCCTAGTGGAGTCCCCAGTTGGTCGGGCCTGATTTTTCTTCACGCGTACAGCAGGGAAAATCCTCTCTCAAAAAACCGAGCAGGGTCCGCGCGTGCTGCATGTTTGTAAGTGTGCACATGCAAGCTCTCCTATGCACAAATAGTGATCAATTACCTCGTCGTTTTGGGGATCGGGACACAACCAGGCAATTTGCCGTCTTGGAACAATTATGAAGCCGTCCGACTGTCTGCCAGCGCGGTTTAGACACAGACTCTCCTCAAGTTGTTTAATATGTCGCTTCGTTATCTTACGTTGGAAACTGCAATGTGGATTCGATTATACTCCTCTATAGTAACTCGCTCGAACAGGGTCTGGCTAACAAAAAGAATGGATGAGAAAGAAGGATGACAAGAATCCCCCTATTCACGCAAATGCTATGCGCTCAGGCAATCAGGACAACCGAAGGATTAGAACTCTCTTAACTATCGTCTCAAGAAGACTCCTCCAGACTAACTGAGGGAGAGAACGTATGCGTCTCTCACAACTCAACTCGACTGTACAGAGAGGTAGTTAGAGTAATGGTCTGAGGGTTAGAATCCTTTGGCTGACTCTAAAAGGTTTTTGATTGAGAGCTAGATGTTATGTGAAGCCGCAGACATGCTACATTTACGCAAGAGATGGAAAGGTAAAAGAAACGGGACCACGCATCTTTTCGCGGGCACGGGTTACTACGCGGGGCAAGCAACAAGTGAAGAAAGAGAAAAAAGAAAGAAGAGAAAGAGAGGGAAAACGAAACTGTGTGACTAGGGTGGACTAGGGGTAATTTCCCTCTCTAGGAAAGTTTTCTCTCGCTTCGAATCTAGATCCAAGGGTTAGGAGCAAGAAGACAAGTGGAAACAAGCTTAATACCTTTATTTTGTTAATGCATGATCCGGCATTTTTACGATTGACCTAAGCTTGTTTATATAGAGGACCCAACGAACAGGGGTGGATGCTCAAAACTAAGCTAAATAAAAATTAAAAGAAATTACAATAAAATCTTCAATTTAGGAATAATGACCAAAATTTCCCTCAAACCTTTTTGTGCTAATGATGAAACAATCCCTCTCCGAGGGGTCTTTTGCTATTGCCAGATCTTGGAAGCTTTTTTTATGTTTGTGGCGGTGATTGAGACGACGGATCATCGTAGTCTTGATGCTTGTTTGATTCTAGAGTTTGATGTTTTTTTTATCATCTTAAGGTAGACTTTTTCTTGAGAGGTAGAAATCCGGCTAGATCGTGAACGTTTGGCCATCGCTGTAATGCAATCCATGGTGTTTGGAGTCTTTATTTTGATTGCAAATTAAAAATGAGACTTCCACAATCATTTTGCACTAAATTTTGTCTATTTTGGTTCTTGCTTGAAGTATTTTCTGATTTTGAGAGATCGTTGAAATAAGGGATTCCGAAGATTGGAAGATCTTTCTTTCTTCAATCTTGGATTTTGCAATTTATTCGACCTTAGATTGAGCATAACAATTATACCAGCTTGTAGCCCTTCGTGATACGGTCTCATCAGATCTGTCCTTACGATGATCCGATGTACAAATCTCGAGTTTATTGCTTCACGACGTTGGAGATGTCTTTTCTTCAAAAGCTCTAAGTTATATGGTTTTGAGCTCATCTTCTCTTTAGAAAAGCTTTGATTCTAGATCATGTCACGACACGTGCCATATGTCAAAATGACTGGGTTATCGAGACCTAGCTTGTGTACGATTTTGAGCTTGCTCCGACTCCAAATGAGCAACATGTGGATGTTTTGCGTGTCATCCTGAGAAGTGAAGATCACAGCCTCCATGATTGGGGACTGGCTTGCTGAGGCCACACTGCAATAGTGTATGACCTACCCATTCGAGGTAATTTGAGCCCAGAATATTCTTGAGAGGTCCGATTGAGCCCAAATTTGGTCTTTAGGGGTTTTTCGATATTCTAGAAGCAACGATGATAGTCTAATACTATTTTGAAGCCCCTAGCATAGGGCTATAGTTGTAAGGTCTCTTTTTTGTATGATGGTACTTTTTCCAAGGTTGCCTAGTGTTAGGCTTATTCTGCAGTATTCTCTTGGTTTGGCGGTGTCTTGGGTACCAGCAGGACTAGATCGTCATAGGCTCTCTCCTTATTTGTATCAAGGATGTAAGCACGTCAAAAATGACGTACAACAGTATGATGCATATTGAAGCCTTGAGTAGGTTTTTTCAGTGTGATGTTCGTCCCCACAGCTAAACCAGAGATTGTTGGCTTAGTTAAGAAAAAATGGCCTTAGGCCTACAATGATCAATAAATGCCTTAGGCCTCCAATGATCAATAAATAGAAACAAAGAAAATAGTAGCATTAGTTAGATCACTATTTCTCAAATTATTCTTGTCAATGTACTTATGGTTCTTTGTGCTCATTTCTTTCATTTTGCGGGTCTGGAGATCTTAGGATCTCATTTGAGCTCTTTGGCCATGTGAAGAATGTTTACCTTCCAAAGAATTACTACACTTGCTATACTATGTTTGACATGATGGAAACATTTTCCTCTCTATATGATTGCTTCAATTATCTTGTTTCAGCTAATGCATGGGGATCATTATGTCCTTTAAACTCTCTTTAGGTTACCTGCTAAGTTACTTGATGTGCCTATTGTACAGGTTGTATTCATTGTCTGAGCCTATTGTTTGGAATGGGCTGCCCCTCAAATGGCTGGGGCTTGATTGATGACATTGTTGAATGGTTTAGGTGGGTACTACTTGGATGTAATTTTGAAGCAATAATTAGCCAATAAACTTTTAAGTGACTGAGAAGAAAGAGATTAAAGAAAGATTTGTAGAAAGAAAATGTTTTATGGTTATATTCATTTGCAGTTTATTTTTATTACACCAGTATCACACACATTAAGCGAAACAAAGCTTCTGTGCCTTTTATTTATTTTTTAGCCAACCTGCCTAAATTTCTTCAATACATGAAATTCAGGGTAAATAATCAACTATGGTGTTGGATGACGTTTTGATATCGACACCGAATGAGCATGGGCAGAGAGAGTTTGTATACTTAGAGCTGTCTCTCTTATTTTGTTGTTTTTTCTTCTTTTTTTTTATGTATAAGGATGTTTTATGTAAACATTCGGGATACATCTCTCTCCGATCTGGTTTGGTGTGTTTGATGGTGTTGTTTGATCTATCTGGATAATTATTTATCTCTCTCTCTTTGTGGGTACGTTGAATGTGTGGTTCTAGTATTTTTTTAATTTAAAGGGGTCTTAAATTTTCTAAAAATTAATTAGCAATTTTTTTCTTAATTCAAAGCTTCAATTGAAAAGTCTGAAGAGAAAGTCCAAAAAAAAAATTATAGGAATAATTGGGCTGGGTCAGGCCAAATAGGTCTAACAGAACCTTTTTCGGTCCAGACCAAACCTCCGTATGCATTTTCAAGCCTTTGCAGGTGGGCCTGAAGAGGAAGTTGGAAAAGAAAAATTCAATTGAAAAGTCACACTTCAAATCTTCAATTGAAAAGTCTGAAGAGAAGATCGAAAAAAAAAATATTTTATAGTAATAATTGGGCTAGGCCAGGTCAAACCCAATAGGCCTAACATGGCCTTTTTCGGTCCGAGCTGGCCTGCAGCATGCATTTCCGGGCCTTAGCAGGCAAGCTTGGTCTATGTATGAAATTTCAGGCTTTTAACGGGCTGGGCCTTATTGGGCCTATTTTCGGGTCGGTCCGAATCAGCTCGAACACAGCCTGTTGGTAGCCCTAACCATGCCCAAATAACTGTTGTAAAACATCGTTGCACCTAGCTGCCGCTCACTGGCCTAGGCCTGCCTGCCTAAGGGCCGAAAACCCCCTCTAAATTTTTGGGGTCCTTTCTACTAGGCCTCCTATGCTCTAGGCCCCCCGGCCGGGCTGCCTAGGTGCCGCATGGCATTTTTTGGAATGCCGCTATAAACTATATAAATAAAATATTGAAAATAAAAAACGACTAGCACAACAGTTAGAAATGCTTCTTCATAAGATTTTGTTAATTTTTAAGGTTCGGTATTAACTTATGTATTATTTTATAATATTCAATGTATAAATCTAACATTTTTAATAATTCATATTTTATTTTATTTTTGTCTATTTCATTTAGTAAAGATTGTTTGTTTTCCCTAATAATGATTCTATTAATTCATATTTATGATTTTAAACATTTTTTTACCCCTTTTTTAAGCCCTTGTTCACCTTTATTTATTTTGGGGTATACCATGCTCGGCTGAGTTCCCGGACGGAGCCAAGGGCCAATACAATTGGCCGAGTTATCTGTTCACTGACTGATCATACACCACTGACTAAATTATGAAACCAGAAATCTCCTTTCTAGGTCTAATTTAGTTCAGAAAAGTAGCAGCTCGAGGATAATACCCATCTATTAAGTCTCTTTATAGCTATGAAAATCCTTATGCGAGTGGAAATGGGGATAAGCATAATATCACTCTATTGACTTACTTCCCTTTAAAAAAGTTCACTATGACGTATGAAAAATCCCTAATTTTATATGAAAACCGGGAATCACATAAGCAGTATCCATAACTCAATACTGTAGCAATGGAATCCCAAATGCATCTATGGACTTACTAAATATCAGTTATTGGTATAGTAAGAAAATAAGGCCATTGATGCCCTGTGAGAGTTAATTTGATCCACCATAAAGTGTCTATGTTCTTTCAGTGACAAAATGTTTATACATGAACTACAAAAAGGAATTCACAAAGAGCAAAATTGCAGGAAGAGAGTGAGACAGGGAGGCCAGAAACTCAACAAGAGAAGGCGTTCGGGTGGTGTTTCTCTCTCTCTATGAGCCAGCGAACATGGAGGAAATCATCGATGGCGCACGGGATGCGAAGGGGACCGCTAGCTTGGAAGCCATAGACCTCCTTCGCCTCTTCAAGAAGTCGCATGAAGAGAGGGTGATACAGATAGTGAATAGGGATCACAACTCTTTGAACCGGCTCCTCCCCTTCTACCCCAACCTTCACAGCTATGCACCCTTTCGGCACACCGCCCTTTTCCTTCTTCATCTTCTTCTCGGCAGCCATTAAACACTCTGCTACTTCTGCCCCAAACTCCATCCACTCAAACAGAGTCACCCCTCTCTCTATAGGGTTAGAAGAGGAAGAGAAATTCAAAAGGGAAATGAGAGATGGGGAGGAATAGGGAGCTAGAAATGGAACCACAAAAAATAGAGCCACTCTAGGGAGGGTCGAGGTATGAAGAGCGTGGTAATGGAGATGAGCATTTTGTGTTGGGCGAAGAGAGAGAGGGAGTGGGAATTTATAATGGGGGGTGGGGAGGAATGGTCGGTTTGGTTTTGTACGTTTGTACTCAACGGAACCGCATCTCCTTCTTCTTCAACCAGCATTTGGGAATTCGATTTATTCAAAAGAAAAGGTGATGGATGACGGGCCAGATAACGCCTGGGAGGCATCGTGCGTGCACTCGCATTAAAACACATTATGTATTTTATAGCATTCACGAATCAAACTGCCGGTCCTAGATTCTTAATCTATTGCCTCTCTTGTCCCATCCTTTTCCATCCCCGTTTACAACCGCTTGAACCATGGACAATTCTAAAATGCTTAGTGCGTCAAATTGGCGAGCCAGTTTTGATGGGCACAACTGACTCAAAAATATTTTTTGAATAATCTTTTTATATGATAAATTTTTTTTATATGGTAAGGTTTGAGAATATTTTTGCATCAATTAATTGTCGTGTGAAAAGATGTATTGCCAAGAACTCTTTTTTACGGAAAATAAACCTACCCTAAAGGAATTAACAAGTTGTTTGAGACTAGGTATTTTTTCAAAACTTGTTTATACATCAAATACTAAATATACAAATTTTAATATTTATAAGCATTTAAAAAAATGGCGAACTGGACCAGACCCGACAGGTACTCAAGAACTGTTAAAGATAAAATACTTTACTTTAAGTCTTATTCATTTCAGTATATTAAAGATTGTGTATAATTAGAACTAGTAGTCATCCGTAGCTATTAAACGGTAAATTACATGACTTGAAATCTAATAGCGGGTGATTATGAACTTGTTACGGATAATACGGGTATATGATAATAAAAAATAGGCAAAAAAAAAGAAAAAAAAAATTCATAACGAAGGTGACAATGGACCCGAGACCCAACGAAAAAACTTGGATCCGAATCTATTTGGGACTCAGTCCAGGTCTAGCCAGACTCAACCCATACCGGACCGTTTGCCACCTCTACAACCATGAACCAGCCCGTTTCCAATATATCCGTGTTATTAAACCTAGGTTTTAACATGTTCCTAGATTTTGGGGTTCCCGAAAAGGAGGTACCCCTTGAATGGTTTGAACCGGTGAAGTCTGATACAAAGCGCCGTGTCAAGATGCGCTGCCCTAAGTCTAGTCTTTTAAAACAGTTGTGGGGCCCAATCTCTCCTCTTTCAAAAGAGCTGCTTTCAGTACGGAAAAGCAGTGAATAATCAACGATCCAGATTCCATCGTGTGAGATAAGGAAAAGCATAGAACCCCTTTCAAATTGCGCAATAGAGGACACCATACTTGTTCTGGTACAACACAGGTGTATGTGTGTTCTTAATTTATTGCTAGTCACAGGCTAAGTGGCGCTGGAGTCATTATCGGAAATTTGGGGCGAAGCTTCCAAATGTTTTCAGGCCCTCCATATTTTGGTAAGATTTCGGGTTGGTTTCTTACAGCTATTCTTAGCTTTCGACTTTGCTCCACTGTTGGAAAGAGCAACTCGGGCTGGGTGATCGTCCCAGGCCTGGGCCAAGTACTCGCCCCAAGTAAGAATAACGGTGGGCCAAGTTCTGGACAAGGCCAAAAAAGTGTTACAAAATAAAAAGAATGCTTAAAATCCAAAAGATAGGAAAATATTTTTAAAGTAAAATTAAACAAGACACTGAATGAGGTTAAAAAAGTAGTGAAAAATGAATTTTGAAAAATCAATTTGTACAGGGTATTTTAGAAATAACCCCAAAAGAATGGAAAACATAAAAATAAATATTCATGACCAAAATACTTTCCAATATTTATCAAAATGATAGAAAACATAAAAATATATATAATATTAATAAATTTCTTATTTTTAATTTTTTATAATATTTTTGAATTTTTATTAAGATTTTTGAGTTGGACGCTCAATCGGGGATAAACGGGCTTGCCACCAGCTCGCCAAGGTGAGGAGTAACAAGTTACTCAAGCAAGTTCGAGTTGGCTTGCCTGAGTAATCAAACATTGATATGCTCAAGTCCTCTTAGTCAGCTCAGGCTCGGGATTTCGGCACCATCAAACAGAACAACTTTGCAAGGTAGAATACCAACAAAACGGGCTAAGATATAAAAATATTAAAAATTTGTTAACGTGAAAGAAGTGAATATTATTGAATGTCTAGAACATAATAAAAAAAGAAGATACTACAAAGCACCAATAGGCGAAAATGAACAGTGATTTCGCCAACCTTCATCACCATCCAAACTTCATTGCACAGTCACAGTTGTCCGGTAGTGTTTTTTTTTTTTTAATTAATAGAAATGATCTGAGATTTGGAGCGTGTGTACATCTTAGTGAGGTGCACCTAATAAAAATATTAAAAAAATAATTCACAAAATTTTTGGGGGTATTTTGGTCAATTTATATTTTACAAATTATTTTTCTTCATATTTTTATTAGGTACACATCACTAAGATGTACACACGCTCCAAATTCAAGTAATTTGGATTTGTAGAAAAAAAATAAAAATTGAAACACTACCAGACAACTGTAACCGTACGATGAAGTTTGGATGGTGATGAGGGTAGACGAAATCAATGTTTATTTTCGCCTATAGGCGTTGGGAAGAGTTTTCCTAAAAAAGAAATATAAAAGAATGTATGTCATGAAACTATTTATCTTTGTTACTAAGATGTTACAATTACTTCTAGTAATTAGATGACAAATAGAATGACTTGGGTTGTGTTACCGAATTCGAGAAATGAAATTTTAAACTTCGAATCTAGTCAATAAAACACTCACAACTATCCAATTAGAAATCTAGCATAGAACTTAAAAAAAAAATGATTAATAATAACAAATATTTTAGAAAAATCTAAAAAATAACGATAGGAAATATATAAGTAGAACTTATAAATCAAATCATCATAAAATATAAAAATTATGCATAAAGCATTTATATATTAATTTAATAAAATAATACAATCTTTATAAATTTTAAATTTTATTTTACGAGATTCTAACAAAAAAAAAAAAAAAAATGCAAGTTAGAGTAACACAGTCAAGTCCTGGTCAACTTAATTGAATGTTAAGAGCTTGGCTTGCTCATAATGATGGCATGAAATGTAATAGATCTTTGTAACGAAAATTCTATTTCCAATCAAAATAACGAAGGCTCACTCCCAAGTTAATCAAGGCTCAATTTGATTGAACCATGGCGAACCCAGGTTTAGTTGGACTTCTTTACCGATGATAGGGATCAACTCGTGGCTCCCTAGCACGTGCCTAGTGGAACTACGGTAAGAGCTTTTCTCCTACATAATCCTTTCAAAAGAAGTACCTTCAATTTTGATCGAATTCCAAATATAAAGCACCCAATAATTTCCCTTGACGAGTAAGATTCCTCTCTTGACAAGTAAGGCATAAATACGCGACGCATTATTTCTTCTTTTATTGTGCTCTTGTTTATGTTGTGTATATACATACATACATAAAGATTCCATAAATGCTTTTGGACTTTAAGTGTGGTCAATGCCATAACCTCGAACAGGTGATTTCGCACTCAATTAACATGGATAAATGTGAAGTCCTACTACTAAGGGCAAATACACTTTTTTACGTATGGGAAAAGTTTATATAAGGTTGCAACTTTAAAATGTAGTATCACATACGCATCTCAAAAATTTATCAAAAATATTATTTTAATGTTGAAAAAACCTTCTAATTGATCATCTTAACATTGAGATGTATGAATATGAAAAAAGAAAAGTTTTTGAGTCTCGGAAATAATGTATTTTGCAACATATTATCTAGACCATTTATTTTCAAAATTTTCATATATTTATAGATCTACTGGATTTTAACCATTTTTGGAATTTAAAGTTTTCTAATTAGGTATGAAAATAGATTTTAAGATAATACTAATAATTTTTTATAAAAAAATTATATGTTATGATAAAATTTTAATGTGCGCCTTGATTGGATTGTTTAAGGTTATATCCTTATAGAAACCGCACCCCCTTATATATATATATATATATATATATATATATATATAA
>NW_006494931.1:6445182-6503741 GCF_000471905.2 Amborella trichopoda | reverse complement strand
TTCGATCATGGATTAAAAAAAAAAATCACAAATTTTCAAAAAATTCAATCATGGATTACAAAAAATTCGATCATGGATTACATAAAATTCGATCATGGATTACAAAAAAAAAAAACAAAAAAAAAAAAATACGATCATGGATTACAAAAAAGAAAAAACAATTCGATTATGGATTACAAAAAATTCAATCATGGATTACAAAAAACTCTATCATGGGTTACAAAAAAACAAAAAACAAAAAAATCGATCATGGATTACAAAAAAAAAAAAAAACAAATTCGATCATGGATTACAAAAAAATCAATCAACTATTACAAAAAATTCGATCATGGATTATACAAAAAAAAAAAAAATCTGTTTTTCACAGAGCCATCTTACATAAAGCCATTTTAACTCAAAAATCCTCCTCTAAGCGAATAAATTACATCCAATTGAGTACATTTTCTGATAAACAACAATATAAAGAATCAAAACCCTAAATTTTGAACACATTATCATCAATAAATCAAATCAAATAGATTAAATTGAGCAAAAAAAAAAAAAACAGTTCTTTTTTTCACAAACAGTCATTGAATCTAAAAAATGAAGCTCAAATTGAATAAATCAGATCAAATTGACTGCATCTAATTATAAACAACACTATAACGATTAAAAACGCTAGAATCTAACGCATTATTTCTAATATATCATGAACAAAAAATCAAAAGGCGGAAAAAAAAAAAAAAAAAAAAGCAGAAAATTGGTTCCACAGACATCTCTGTGTTCATCTAAAAATTCATGCTGTAATTGACCAAATTACATAAAATTGAATATGTTAAATCATAATAGACACAATAAAGATTAAAAACCTTACAAATTGTACTGATTATCTTCAAAATATGCAGTAAAATTAATCATATGGCGGAAAAAAAAAAAAAAACCCAAACTTCTTACCTGGTTTTGTGAACCGGAGCCTTCAATATCCAAATAACTCTGTTTTTCTCAACAATTATCACAAATTAGTAACAGAAGGTTTTGATGAACAATTTTATGATCAAAATGCCTACAAATTTTGAAAGATTCATGCCCTATTTGGTATGAAATACAAGGAAAGATGGAAACCTTAAAAATCCAAGTTTTGTGATCCAAAAACACAAAATTTCTCAACCATTTAATCCGTGTAAAAGCTTAATAAAGCTATTTAAAGCCTGCAAATTAGATCACATGAAAAAAAAACAAGAAAAATGATCAAAAAATGACAAATTTCGAAGAATCCCGTGAAGAACACTGTGCAGCCCGTGTTCTTCACGGGACTCGCCGATTCCGTATAGTGAATCGGCGAGTCATTGTGCAGAATCGTCCGGTTTTCTCTGAAACCGGACAATTCTCGATTTTTTTAGTTGTTCCAGCCGTCTATGGTCGATTCCCGAGTCGAACCTAAACACTGCTCATAATAATTAATGGGAAAGGTTTCTATACTTTCTCTACTGTACAGAAGATATGTGCTTCCCCCCATCCAGTCGTCCAATTTAGATCAAGTGAGCCACTGATCATTTGATTTAGATCCGACATCTCATAGTATTTTATTTTTATTTTTTTTCTACAAATATTATATGAACATGAAATTTGGTACCTTCAATCATCTCAATGGGGAGCACCTAAAATGAATATTAAAAATAATTTTTAGATAAAATATAATGATCAAAATACAATTTGGAACTTTTAGAAGTATTTTAGTTATTTTGTTTTATTGAATGTTTTCTTTCATATTTTATATAGATGCAACTTTAAAAGAGGAGTGGATGCTCGAAGTCAAAATTGATGGTAAAATAAAAATTAAAAATAAAATAATATAAAGACGTGATATTGTAATTGGGCAATCTCAACCGTCCATTCTAAATAGAAGGTTGGATCGGGGGACGATTGGATCGGGGGAAGTACGTAAGTTTTATGTAGTAGACGAAACGTAGAACGTTTGCCTATAATAAATGCTCTTGGTAGGGTGCGATCTAAAACTTTTACAAAAAGATGATGACACCTCACACTGCACCATTTAAAAAACCAGCACTAATTGAGTACGCAACAACTAAGGTGTTGGTAATGATGTTGTGGGGTCGATTAATGAAAATTTACTCTTCTTACCATTATCTTATCGTATTTAGAGTAGCACTTTTGCACTAGATGAAATATGGGTAAGTGATGTGGACCACTTTAAGAGGGAGTATGAGGTGCTCTTTTGGGCAGCGTGCACATACTCCCTTGGGTAAGAGGTCTATTAAATAATATTATTTCAATCTGAAATTTTGGAATTCATGTTAAAATTATTTTAGTTAAAAGTAATTTGGAATTCTAGTTATTAAACAGTTAGATTTGATGATTTGAAAATTAAATCTTTCTACCTAGTTTAATTTTAAAACATCATTAGGGTGAAGAGGTTACATCCCATAAACGATTTTACAGGCGTAGATCACTTTTTGTCTAACTCTGCATATCCGGTTTCAAGCTCAGACGAGAAATGAGGAGGTTTTGGTTGGGTTGGTAGCCCGTATAAAACATTTGCCATGGCTCTATACTAATATTGATTTAATGCAAGAACACGAACACGATTGGTCCAACTGACCCTAAATAGTTAAAATTAGGAAAATTGTTTCATGCAGGCTGGATTGCATTTCTACATATGCGATTCAGAAAATGTAAAACATCTATCTTAAAAATAGATGCAAGTAGGTGTTTCATCTAAACACGATGAAAACTAACGGTCCAAATATTTTTTTACTAAAATTATTTTTTTTTATTTTTAAAATATATTTATTTTTTTATATTCATGATCTCCATCTTAAATATTACATATCTTTAAACATTAAGTCTTAAAATCTATCTCAAAAATAGATTTATTAAGAAGCTCGTATTTCCACATGGCTTGGCCACATAGAAACCGGGCCCTTAAAATAAAGCTAAGCTAATAATGATGATAAGATATCAGGATTGATTTACACAATGGGAGGAACAGACCAGAAGAAAGGAGTCCAAGTCAAAAATAAAGATATTCGGATGTTTATCACCCCAGGGATGATGCTTCTCGTAAGGTTGTCGTTCGTGAAGGGTGGCGCACTACTCCATTTTGCCTCCTAAATAATTCCGTGCTGCTTCCTTCTTTTTGAGTGGTGGGACTCTTGATCCTCTTCATTTCTCACTCTAAACTCTTCTTCTCCATGCAACTTGTTTTTCATGGTCGGTGCCAAACTCTCCTCTTCCTCCTCTCTATCTCTCTAAAATGAGTGAGTGAGAGGTCTTCCCTTGCCCTTTTCCCTCATTGTCAAGGATAAAGTTCTATCCAGAATCTTACCCGATTTGGTTGGATCATGAAGATATTATGAATAATATGATTTCTTTGACCTTGGTTCTAAAATTAGCTTTTAGATCGTTCAAAAAAAAAAAAAAAAAAAGTAAAAAAAAAGAAGAAAAAAAAAAGAGAGAGGCTTTTAGGTCTATCAAAGAGGCATTTCACCGTGCTAAAGTTAAAAGCCGTTGAACAAAAGTTAGATTGGCCCTTTACAATATTGTGGTAAAGAAAAAAGTTTGTTTATATAAAGTGTCAAACTTAGTCCGTACAACGAAGGTGCATCTAAACAACCCACTGGATAAGGTTGTTTTAATGCTAAGAAACCTTCAAATGGTTAATCTCGAACTCCAAATTCATAGACATGATAAAAAAAGATCTCTAGTCGTAAAATAGTTTATATTCCAACAAATTATCTGGACTGTTCATTTTCAATATTTTCAAGTGTTTATAAATCTGCTTGATCGTCACCGTTTCTGAAACTTTGAATTTCATAATTGTGAGCAACAATAGATATTCATATCATCGTAAGGCTTTTTCAGCTCCAAAACTGCATTTTAAACATAATTTTGGGATGCACCTTATTTCAATAGTACAAGGTCGATACCTTGATACAAACCTCACCCTATTATAAAGTAGTTTCATTGACAGTTATTTTGCTCCACGAGTGGCTCCGTTGACCTTATTTTGATTCCAATCGTGTTAAGCATGAACATGAATTTTTTTATTCTTGGCTAAATTGTGTGATGAAAATGTTGAAGATCATGGACAATGTGAAAAGATGTGTGCGAGGAATTGGAAAGAAGGGATTTTGGAGGAATAATATGGCAGAGTGGGAGTCAACGAGCACCTCTCCATACACTAAAGAGATGAGTACACGTGTTTGAAGATGTGGCGAGCTCCACTCGGATCCATGTTACTGGGCCTAGGCCATGTGCTGAGGCGAGTAGGAAGGTACCCTTACTCGATAATGGGAGGTGTATGCTACTCAAGATGGTATTGCACTTCTTGCATGAGTACAATACTTCTCGGCCAAATACTAATGAATTGTCTGGGAGTCTTTCCGAGTCTGGTTAGAAACTTGATCAATTCCCCAATAATTGAGTTCTGTAAGTGTGCAAAGCCTCTTTTTTAAGTTTTTATGTTGTAAAATAGGATCGATCCAGTAGGAATCCATCAGATGAATTATTGCAGGGTGACCAAAATCCATAAGAAGGATTATTTGATAAAGAACCGATCACAAATTGATTAATTTTGATCTCTATCTTGATGTTTCAATTCAAAAACATTGGCTTTTTTTGACAATCATGCCAATAATGGTACATCTGGCTTATTTTTCAACTAAATTCCTTGAGATATTACTCAAATCAAAGCTGAAAGAGTTTTTCACAATATTTGGACATTGATTTGGGATTACAGACCCTGTCATGAGATATTTGGGCTGTAATGGGTCAGTTCCATGTAACATGAACCAATAAACTATTGTTGACGGATAGCAAAGTTACTATACTTATAGCTGAATGTTGACAAGGATCAACATGGACTGCCCAATTGGCAAGATGTTGAGTTTCCCATTTTATGGGATTGCACATGTAAAGAGACTTGTTTCTAAAAAACTAGAAGTCGAAACTCAATCTCTGATGAACAAGAGTAATCTCATGAATGAGAGACTGGTCTATCCTCCATGGACATAGCCACCATTGTCGAATCACGTATATATCTTATTACTCTTTTTCTCTCTTTCTTTTGTATCTATTTCTTTGATTGCAAATTCTATAGAGTATAAGAGCAGGTCGATCTATCACTAGTGATCCATTACTGGTTGGTGATTTCTCCTTTTACAAATAGCCCTGATTGTGTTCACATATGCAACCACTGAGAATATCTAGCTACAACTTTAACCGTATTTAGCTATTTGGTTGGTTTCAATTGAGGCGTCTTCCATTCATTAAGCACGTTTTACTATTGATCAAGTTAGTCTTCTGGTTCTCAAGTCTTACAAGGCTAGACATTCCAAGGACGTGCAATGTTTCAATTCCTCACTGCCCTTTTTACTTTATTCTAGGTGTCTACTTCTTTGTGGCCTCGTGTCACATCGCTCGCTTGCAACACAAACGACAAAGAGGGGAATCTGAATACCCCTCGATCTCGATTGAGGGAACCATGGCCGACCAAAATGCTCCGGGAAGCCACCCTGGTACATGAGCCATTCACACCCACTTTAACCCATGACCTCACAAGCCCCAAAGAACTCTGACGGAGTTGAAGGCACTTGTCTGACAGAGCTGAAGACACTTGTAACTCGGAATATGTCAAAACTGTGATCAAGATCATCGAATCAGGAGAAACTTAGGAAAATAATGGTCTGACGTCACTCCCAGTGGCACTGAAGCATTTCCCAATGGTGACAGAAGCCAGGTTGAACAAAGCATACAAAAATGGACCAGAAAGAAGAGTGAAGGGCTTGACGCCAATGGCGCCGGTGCCCCTTGAAGCCTCGTCAGACTAGTACCACCTCAAAATGATGGCGATATACATAAGTGACATAAAGTCGAATAATGACGCTTGTCACTATGGATTGACACATGTCAGGACGTACTGGCGTGATCTCTGACGACAGTACGCACATACTGGTCGGACATGGTTCTCGAGGGTCGGGAGAGAACCCTTTCTCGGACAATCACAAGGTTTTTCGCGCGTAGACTTGAGGGGAGAGAGAGAGAGAGAGAGAGAGAGAGAGAGAGAGAGAGAGAGAGGAGGGTTGGGCATGACCTGGTTTGGGAGAGAGGAAGGAGGGGTCCGCGCACTCAGAGGCGTTTACGGACGCACTCAGAGGTACTTTCTCTCCCTCAAAGTTTTTTCTCTCATCTCGACGGAACTAAGGACTTAGAAGCAAACAACAAGAGGAACAAACGTAATGCCTCTATTTTATAATGGGTAAATACCCCGCCAAAAAGTTTTTCCAGCCTCTCTTTTACAAGTGATTAAGCTTGCTTATATAACGGATTCATCAAACAAGGGTGAAGACTAACAAAAAAGCTTAATTACAATTTACTAAGGCCCCAGTTATCGACAGGTTTAGAATTTCAGGACAGCCACCAAAAAGCCCCTGATTAAGCCCATTATATTGGGTGTAAGCCCCTAAAGAGACACCCCCTCTGCCATCAGTCCAAGTCCTAGTGAAGCAGTTCATACGCCCCATTAAGGGCTCTCCTCAAATGTCTATCTAAAGAAAAATAGACAAATCAAAAGTTCAGCGTAAAATGGGAATGAAGCCCTTAAGCACGACCCCCATCGCTAGCCTTTCAAAGAAAAATCTGATGGATTGGGAAGCAAGTCTCCAAGCAAGAACCTTGACTGCCAGACACATCTAGATTATGATAATACTGGGTCCCAAGCCTTTAAACAAGACCCCCAGTTGTTGAAACAAAAATACCACTGGATTGGGATTCAATCCCCAAATGTACCCACCAGTCAGCCCATTTGGAAGCATTGTTGAGTTGGGAAGAAGCCCTTAAGCAAGGACCCCAGTCATCATGCTTCCCTAGAAAAGGGATTCTAATAGTATTGTGTTTATCAAGCCTTTAAACAAGGCCCCCAATCGTTAGAATCCACTTTGATCATCCCTCAGAGAAGAAGCTTGGCATGGTCTCCCCCTCAAGGATCGTGTTGATGCCAATGATCGAGAAGAAAATGATTGTTGAGAGACAATAAAAGTGCCTCAGTAAGGGTTTGAAAGATGAATTTTGGTGAGGTTTTGTTCTTAATGTTACATTTCTCGCTTATCTTGAAGACTATAATATGGTGTGGCAAGTTGTTATACATCATTTTTGACATACTTGTATCCGGGAACACATAAGGAGAGAGCCAGTAGTTTTGGATACTCTAAGGACACCAGTAAATTTTCGTCGCATTCTAAAAAAATTTTAGCCGATCAAGACGAAACTCAGTTTTCAAATCCAGTTCCTTTCATGCTGAAAATGGACCATATAATTATAGCCCCATTTTTTGGGACTCAAAAGAGTATCAGACCATCGCCATTAGATCCAAAACATCCAAAAACCCTCAGGTACCAAATTTCGACTCAATCGGACCCACCAGATCCATTCTGGGCCTAACTTACCAAAAAGTTTTTTGTTTTACACTATTGTGGTACAGCCTCGGTGAACCACTTTCCATTTATGGGAAATATGTTTTCTCAATTTGGGATGAATTTCAAATACTCATAACTTGCTTATTTTGGGTCCAATTAATCTCAAATTCAGATACGAGCTAGAACTCGCCGATACGCTCGTTTGACATACGACACACTGATTAGATGCCTCAATCTAGCCTCCGAGTCAGGTTGACCTGGTGGCGTGGCTCTGAGTTTGTGATGGACCCAGCACTTGATACTGCTCTCTCGTGAACAGTGTGAAGAAGACATAGGCAGAAATACCAATCGGTGAGAGAGGAATTAGGTTCGTAAGGTGAGACTCACCTTATGTGGGTCCGTGGCACGCTCGGGCTAACTCGCATGGGTGCCCTCTTAGATCACATTTGAATGCGCCCATGGCCTGTGGCCGGTTCGGAATCGCCTCCCTTGATCTGTTTTCTTCTTACCTGCAAAACACACGCACACATTAGAGTACAGACAAGTAGGTCTGAGAACCCCACATTGCCATAGGGTGAACACACACGTGCTTGTGTGCTCAGGGATTAGTGAAAGAAAAAACATAAAAGAGTCCATGTCAATTCTCCAGCCTCATGACGTCTCCTTGACGAGGGACTTTCAGTAAGGTCTTATAGTAAAGAAAGAAAGAAAGGGGTGAGACAAAGAAAAGAAACAAGAGTTTGAAGGCTAGTAAGTCTTTCAACTAGTCCTTCAGAGAAAAGTGGGACGGAGGTTGGTTTGGATTTCACCCAACTCTTCAGAGGCAAAGAACAAATTTTTTTGCAGAGATGGGAGAAGTAATGAAAGTTAGCTAGGCTCTCGCTGAACCTTCCAAAGAGGGAGGAGAAGGGAAGAAAGAGAATGAAGATGCTTAACCCGATGGGTAGACGGGCACAATGGCGAGACTAGCGCGATGACTGATCAAGTGTGGCAGCTAGACGGGCACGGTAACTGGACCAGCACAACGGCTAAACTACTCGATGACAAGATTGGTGCGGTGACTAATCTGGCACAATGATTGGTCTTGCGCGACAGTTAGACGGGCATGGTAACTAGACCGCCACAATGAATAAACTACTCGACGACAAGACTGGCACAGTGACTGACCTGACGTAGTGACTAATCTAGCGCGACAGCTAGACGGGTACGGTAACTTGACCGGCACAACGGCTAAACTACTCAACGTTAAGACTGACACAACAACACAAGGTTCTGTCAGCCCTCTGGTCAAACAAGCAAAATGAGAAAAAGAAGAAAGAAGATTGTGCTCAACAGTGTGCGTTATCGTGCAGGGCAGAAAGTGGGAAGGAAGAAAGGTCGCACTCGGTGGTGCTTATTATCGCACGCAACAGAGAGAAGAGAGAGGAGAGGACATCTCGCTCAGCAGTGTGCACTGCCGTGCACATAAGATAGAGAGAGAGAAGGGAATGTCATGCTCAGCAGTATGCACTGCCGCATGCAATAGACAGAAAGAAGAGGACATCACGTTCAGCATTTACACTACTATGCGCAACTGACTGACTGACTGAGAGAGAGAAGAGAATGTCACGCTCAGCAGTATGCATTGTCTCATGCAGCAGACAAAAGAGCGAGTGTCACACTCGGCATATGCACAGTCGTGCGCAACAAACTGAAAGAGAAAAGAAAGTTACTTTCGACATTTGCACTGCCATGAGCAACAAACAGAGAGGGAAGAGAACGTCACGCTCGGCAGTACGCACTGCCACACACAATAGACTGAGAGAGAGAAGAAAGTCACGCTCGACATTTGTACTATCGTGTGCAACGAACAGAGAGGGAAGCGAACGTCATGCTTGGCAGTACGCACTGCCGTTCGTAACAGACTGAGAGAGAGAAGAAAGTCACGCTCGGGATTTGCACTGCTGTGCACAACAAACATAGAGGGAAGCAAACATCACGCTCGACAATACGCATTGTCGTGCGCAATAGAGTGTGAGAGAGACGAAAGTCACGCTCGGCATTTACACTGTCGCGCGCAATGAACAAAGAGAGAAGTGAATGTCATGCTCGGTAGTATGCACTGTCGCACACAACAGATTGAGAGGAACATGAAATGAGAAGGAAGCAGAGAGAAAAAGAAAGCGAAGAGAAGGGAAAGGAAAGAAGAAAGAGAGAAAAGGAAAGAGAGAAGAAAGAAAAGGAAAGGAGGGAGAAAAAGAAAGGGAAAGAAGAAGAAGAGAGAGAAAGAAGAAATAAAAAGAGAGAAGAGAGAGAAAGAGAGAAGAGAGAGAAAAAAGAGAGGGAAAGAAGAGAGGAGAGAGAAAGTTACCTTATGCTTAAAGGTATCGTTTAAAGTCTTCTCTCTCCTCTTTCTCTCTTCAAGATGTTGCCCAAAACTCAAATGACGAAATGTAATTTTTATTGCTGAAAGAAGGGTCTATTACATGAGGTGTGTGCTTGTTTATATAGAAGGGGGGCCCAAACATGGGTGTACAATGAACAATTGACTTAATTGCTAAAAATTAACAATGAAGTGAATTAAAGAAATTCTAAAAAAAAATGGGGCAAAATGGCGATTTTGCCCCTGTACCAACAATCCACGAAATTCCAATTGAGTCGCTGTGCCTAAGAACTCTAGCGATCTTCCCAGGTTGGTTTAGGGTACTTCCGGTCTCCCTTCAGTTGAAAGATGATTCTTTTCTTGATTGGTTCGAGAAGACGGTGGTTTTGATGCCACATTCGAGGCATGGATCGGGTCTTTGGGCCACGATCATGAAGTGCAAAAATCACGAGAAACGTGCGATCTTTGTTTAAATACTACGCCCATTTCTCGGTGCTTTTCGAAGATGTTTTTGCTGAATATCGACGAGCAAGTTATCGTGAGCGCTTGGCAAAAAACGTGGCTTGATTTGGTGTTCGAATGACCATTTTCCATTTTTTATCTTTTGGCCGAAATTTGGCTTTCGGTGGTCGAAAAGTGGAAAAACTTCGTACTCATCGTAAGTCGAATCTGATCGTCCATCACGTGTAAGGTTTGGCTCTAATGAAGCCTCGAACCTTGTGCTCGTAATGGATCTAATATCGGGTCGATCCGACTTGCAAGTGCCATGATGTGGCCACTCGATCGAGGTGTGCTCCTGTTGGAAAACCTGCAACTTTGCCTTGAATTGTGATCTTCTCTCGTATTTTTCTCCCTGTTTGGGCCATGACATAGTTCGTGCCACATATCAAAATGCTCGGGTCAACAAGACGAACACACTCGTAAAATTTGAGCTTGATCTGGCCTGGGATGAGAGAGATATGGCCTTTCAAATTTGAGCTCAAAACCCATGAACATAGTTTCCATTAATGGAAAATGGTTCACTGAGGTGCACGGTAATAGCGTGTGACCTACCCATTTTAGGTAATTTGGCCATAACTTGGTCTAAGAACGTCTGATCAAGCTGAAACTTGGTCCTTAGGGGCTTCCAGATGTTCTGGATCTAATGGAAGTGGTACCATATTCGTTTGATGCTCCGGTGATAAGGTTATATTTATAAGGTCCATTTTAGGGTGATAGAGGCTGATTTTCTCAAAATTGTTTCTACATTTGCACTACCTTAAGCTCGTTGGATTGCGATGTAACTCAATAGGTGTTCTTAAGAGACCTTTATCAACATTCTTGAACCTTTTTGGGCCATTTTGAGAATATTGGAAATTTTGCTCATGGATTAGGGCTTATTACCCTAAGGCTTCCATAGTCAGCAGGAATTTTCTCACCTGCGGACCTAGGTCGCATATTGTGTTTCTCTTTATCCACAACGGGGATACAAGTGTTAAAAAGTAACCTTAAATAGCTTGCCCCGCGAATGTTATCCTTCTAGAGAAGCGAGAAGGGTAACATTCGGAATCAACATTGGTCCTTCAGCCTTAAAAAAGAAACTTCTTCGTCACCGGATCAACATGTTTGTCGAAGGGGTAGTTGTGCGAAGTTGCTTCCTGGAGGGGTGACCAAGGTGCTCAGACATAGAGGCTTTTTTGGGGGGAGAAGTGACTTTGAGGGATGATTTTAAAGTCTACACCTTGTTGGACATCTTGGCGGCGTTGTTGGCAGCCATACTAGGTTTGCAGGGTGCCTGGTATGACAATTTCTTATTTGTGAGGGATGATTTTAAAGTCTACACCCTATTGGACATCTTAGTGGCATTGTTTACTGCTACGCCAGGTTTGCTTTGACAAGCAGAGTACCTCTGAGGTCCCATCCTGTCGAGTCCAGTCGAGGGCTTTTTGTTGGTCTGTCCCAAATATCTGGTCTGGTCAGGGAGGGGTTTTATCAAGGTAGCCATGATTGGCTTCACCCTAGTTGTTGTATGCAGGTATTGAGCTAGTTTGATAGTTTCTTGCCTGTTGTGGATGTTGTGAGATGATTTTAACGTCTACACCCAGTTGGACATATGAGTGGCATTGTTTGCAACCTCACCAGGTTTGCTTGGCTTGGATTGACAGTTTCTTGCCTCATGAGTGATCTTATTTTTGGGTCCCAATAACAGAGTATTCTGCTACCGAGGATTTTTCCTAAAATGCTGGTTGAAGTTTCATGTGAAGACGAATGCTACATCAACCTAATTTTATTGGTCGGAGCACCCTTTGCAGGTTTTCACTTGGACTAGGGGGAAGTGGTGTCGTAAATACGGTTTTCACCAGCCTCATTTTTATTAGGCTCTTTTGCCCATGGCCTCACGGTTCCCATTTGGGGTTTTCACCATGCCTGATTTTTATTTATGGAACTCTTTTACTCATGGCTTCATGACCATTCCCGCCCGTTATTTTTACTCATGGTGTTCCCCTTTTCAGGTTTACACCATGCTTTTTTTTTTTTGTGGGGGCGTGTTTAAGGTCATGCCTCTAGGACCTGAGTAAAGCAGTTTAACGTCATGCGGCAAGGACGTTCGCTACAGTTTAAGGTCATGCAACTGAACCATTGTGGTGGTGAATGACGGTCTGTGGAGGCCATGGAATGAGTATGCTAGTGGATTGATTCATTTGGTGGAGATGGCATGAGACTATCTACAGATGATGGATGGTGTTCGAATGGAAGGTGGACAATGGGTGACCTACTAACTGACGACGAGCATAGATGATGGAATGGCTCACCATTTCGTAAGTATAGGTAAGACTCACTTGGGATGAAGTGAAGATGGTGCGCAAATGCATGCATAGAAGGGCTGGCATGAAAAGGCCGTGTGTGCAAGGGAGGAGGGCACACGTGCATGAAGGCGGATTTAAGGTCAAGCTACAGGGACCTGGGCAGAGCAGATTAACATCATGTGGCCAGGATGTGCGATACAGTTTAAGGTCATGCAACTGGACTATTGTTCAAAGAAGTTTATCGTCATGCAGCCAGGACGTGCACTATAGTTGAGGGTCATACAGCTGGACCACTGTGCAAAGCAATTTATCGTCATGTGGCCAGGACGTGCACTATAGTTTAGGGTCATTCAGTTGGACCACTGTGCAAAGCAATTTATCGTCATGCGGCCAAGACGTGCACTATAGTATAGGGTCATACAGTTGGACAGTTGTGCAAAGCAGTTTATCGTCATACAGCCAGGATGTACACTATAGTTTAGGGTCATACAACTAGACCACTGTGCAAAGTAGTTTATCGTCATGCGGCCAGGACGTGCACTATAGTTTAGGGTCATACAGCTGGACCAATGCTACATTTTAAGGTCATGCAACTGGACCTTAAATTGTAACAGGATCAGTGCTACAGTTTAAGGTCATGCAGCTGGACCAGCACTACGGTTTAAGGTCTTGCAACAAGACCATTGTTACAGTTTAAGGTTAAGCAACTGGATCAGCGCTACATTTTAAGGTCATGCAACTGGACCAGCGCTACAGTTTAAGTTCATGAACCTGGACCGATTTAATGTCATGCAACTGGACCAACGCTACAGTTTAAGGTCATGCAACTGGACCATTGTTACAGTTTAAGGTCATGCAACTATACCAACACTACAGTTTAAGGTCATGCAACTGGCTACAATTTAAGGTCATGCAATTGGACAATTGCTATAGTTTAAGGTCGTGCAACTGGACTATGATGTGGGTCGCCATATGTGAGGTGGACTTACTAGAAATGAGCTCATGGATGAGGATCTAACTCACTGAGGATTTGGGATGGATTTGACCCCAATGGTGATGGAAAGGTGATGAGCGTTGAACCTGCTGGTGCGCACATGGACAGACTGGCTAGAGAAGGTGTGCATGATAGTGCATGCAAAAGGAATGGGTGCAACGGCAGAGGGTTGTGCATGGCAACACACAGATGGCATGCTAGGACGCAGCATGACAGTGACCTTCGAGGTGCATATTGCAGCGGAGTACGCATGGCAGCAAACATGTTCGGCGGTGAGTGCACAGCAACATGCGGCATGGACGTGCTTGGCGGTAGCGGCGAGAGGCACGCTCAGGACCAGCTTGTTGAAGTCAGAGGTGCATGACATAATCATGCAGTGAGTGACACGCTCAGCAGTGGCATGGGACGAGGAGCACTCGCTAGTAGCATGCGGTGAGGGACGCTCGACGATATGCACGTGGCAACATGTGAAGGGAAGTGCGTTTGATGAACTTTAGGGTGTGCATGTGAAGGACACACACAAAAGGTCACGTGGGTGGCAGTTCAGGTCATGCGTGCATGAGACGTGCTCGAGCGGCGATTTGTGAAGGTCCTCAGGCTCGGGCTTAGGAGTTGCTGCCCCGATCAGCCCGACTTCATGGGGAAAGATCGCCCATGGCTGCTAGGGCATGCATGCGAGGGACGCGTGTGAAGGACATACGAGCGACAGCTCGGGACACGTGTGCAATGGATGCACAAGAACAACGGCTTGTGAGGGACCTCATGGAGACATGTAAGCAGATTATAGTCGTGCACATAGACTGTATGTCGTGCAGTTTAACATCTTGTTACAGGGATGTAGGACATTTTTACTCATGATGACCTATAGGGCAGGATCAACACGTATTTCATTTGCAAGTGGGTGCCCCGCAGGGTTTTCACCACACCCCCTTTATTTTGACACTTTTACCCATAGTGACCTTAGAAGTTTTCATTGTGGCAGTCTTTTTTTTTCTTTTCTTTTTGACGCTTTTGCCCATGATGCCTTTTTCGGGTTTTCATCTTGTCTGTCCTCTCTTTTTTTTTGCGGAGGCAAGTTTAAGGTCTTGCCTCCGAGACCATAAGTCACGGGTAGTACTTTTTCAGGTAGTGTTTGTTGATAGAAGGCATTGGTTCCTTCGCGTCAGAATAAACAAGTATATAACCTCTGTTTGGTGAGGCTTTCTTGATCATGAAAGGGCCCTCCCACTTTGGCTCAAACTTCCCCTTACATCTCTCATGCATAACGATTGGTCATTTTACTTCTAGAACTTAATCACCATAATTGAATGAGCAGACTTTGACTGATTTGTTTAAAGTCCTCTTCATCCTCCCCAGATGGAGTTCAAGGTTCTACTGGGCCTCGAATCTCTTCTCATCAAGCATGTATAGCTCTTGATAGCAAAGCTTAACCTATTCATCTTCAGTCATATTCTGATATACAGCAATGCGCAGCGAAGGGAGTTGAATCTCGAGGGGTAGTAACTCTTCACTCCCATAAACCAATGAATAAGGAGTAGAGTCAATAGCACTCCGTGGGTGGTGCGATAAGCCCACAAGGCTTCAGGAAGCTTCTTGTGCCAATTTTTCTTTGTGTTAAACACTGACTTCCTCAGAACACTGCAAAGAGTCTTGTTGAAAGCTTTGGCCAAACCATTTGCCCGAGGGTGGTGCATAATGGAGTACTTCCACTCGAAACAAAATTGGTTAACCATGCCATCGATATGTTGGTTCTGAACAGAGGACCACTGTTTGATGTGATATGGTCGGGCACACCGAGTCGATAAATGATGTGATGTCGTACAAAGTGGCCACTGCTGTCCTAGGGACAGTCCTGAGGGGAATTGCCTTGGCCCATTTGGAGAAGTAATCCATGGCAGTCAAAATGAAGGTATGGCCCAATGCTGACGGAGGTTCGATGGGTCTTACAATGTCCATGCCCCAATGTGAGACAGGCCATGACATCACCGTAGGATGCAGAGGTTTCGGCAGCTGGTGAATGAGATTCGAGTGCATTTGGCACACTTGACATCTCTTGGCGTATGCCAACGAGTCTGTGACCATTGATGACTAGTAGTACCGCAGCCTATATATCCGCTCATAGAGTTTGGGTCCTGACTAGTGAAGTCTGCAGATACCGGCATGGAATTCTTCTAATATGAGCTCTGCCCCCTTTGAGTCGATACATCTGAGAAGGATTCCATCGAAGGAACGTCAAAAGAGAGCGTCCCTTTCAAGAAGAGTGTATTTAGTGGACATTCTTCGTACGTTGTTGTTCTCAATACGATCGTCAGGTAGCCGAACATGTTTAATAAGTTGATTATTGGTTCCCTCCAATCCTCAACTTGCTCAATCTCGAGCACATATCGAATCAAAGGTCTCTTCCTCTTGTTTCTCACCCCGACTCGCCACTTTTTTGGCTTCGAGAACATCCTTAGCAGCAAGGAGTGCCGCGAACGGATGAGGAGGACATTCTGAGAAGAGAATCCTTTCATCGTCCCCATCTAAATCTTTGACTAGCCAGAGGTGTCTCCATTATGCTACCCATATGGGCATGGGTTCCTTTGGGGAGACTTGGATGCTGGCTCCGAGCTTGGCTAGGGCATTAGCTTGGGAATTCAACCTTTTGGGAATGTGCTGTAAGGAAAGGTCATCGAGGTTTTCCATCAACGTTTTAGCGGTGTCATGATAGGGCTTGAGGCTATCCTTTCTCACGTCGTATATTCCTTTAAGTTGTTGTATCACCAACTCAGAATAATCGAAAATGGCCAGCCGTTCCAAGTTCTTATCTAGAGCAATCTCGAGCCCAATTATGAGCGCTTGATATTCAACGTCATTGTGCGAGACTATCTCTGTGAGAGAGAAGGATAAGGGGATAACGTCATCTTGAGGAGTCAAAAACACCACGCCAGCACCACCTCGTTCAGACTGAAAGGCCTCTTTAAAATGCATCTTCTAATCATAAGGTTACTTGACACAAAACACCTCTTCATTAGGGAGATCACTTGACAGGGGCAATTCTACTTGTAGGGGATGTGCTGCTAAGAAATCAGCTAAGGCTTGGACCTTGACGGCTTTCTATGGTATGTATGTCATGTTGAACAGTGACCATTTTGCCAGACGCCCTGACAGGCAGGGGTGTGTCATAAGGAACTTTATAGGATCAGCTCTTGAAATGAGCTAGTCTTCATGGCCAAGCAAGTAATGGCGAAGCTTCTGGACAACGAAGATCAAAGCCAGGAACATCTTCTTGATTGGTGGGTAGTTCTTAGCTCCTTGTATGCTGTGGCTGAGGTAGTACAAAGAAGTTTCTTTCCCCACCTCATTGTTTTGTGCTAAGAGTGCACCAAGTGACTCGTCGAGGGCAGTCACATAAAAAATAAGAGGCCTTCCCAACACTGGCGTAGAGAGTACTGGAGAGCTTAACAAATATTCTTTGATTCCTCCAAGGTTGCCTGGCATCCCTCATCCTATATGAAAGGAGAATCTTTGTTCAACAGGTGTGTAAAAGGCCTACAATGACCTGAGAGACTGGAGATGAATCTTCGAATATAAGCAAGCTAGCCCTATAGAGACCGGAGCTCTCGAAGTGTTATTGGCGATGGAATTTCTCTGATTACCTTGATCTTGACAGGTTCGATTTCCAACCCTCGGTACCTGACAACGAACCCCAAGAATGTTCCTGAACGTACACTAAAGGCGCTCTTCAAGGGATTCATCTTGAGCTGGTGCTGGCGAAGCTGTTCGAACACTCATTCAAGGTCACGCATGTGAACTTCCTTGTTCTTAGATTTTACCACCAAATCATCAACGCCACATTCCACCTCCTTGTGCATCATATCTTTAAATATGGTGGTCATTGCCCGCTGATACGTGGCTCCAGCATTCTTCAATCCGAATGGCATCATCGTGTAACAAAAGACCCCTTTAGGAGTCAGGAAGGTGGTGGCCTCTTCGTCTTCTGATGCCATCCTTATCTGATTATACCTTGAGTATCCATCCATGAAAGAGAAGATTTGGCAATGGGCTGTAGAGTTGATAAGCATTTATGGTAGTGGCAACGTGAAGTCATCTTTCGGAAAGGCAGCGTTCAAGTCAGGGAAGTCAATGCAGACCCTGATTTGCCCGTTCTTCTTTTTAACTGGAACGATGTTTACGAGCGATTTCGGGCATTTCACTTCCCGGATAAGGCTTGCTTCCCTGAGTTTATTCACTTCAACATCGAACTGCATTTTGAGGTCGGGCCGAAATCTTCTCGACTTCTGCTTTATGGGCTTGAAATATGAGTCGATGCCAAGTCGATGCACTGCAATTTGGGGATCTAGATCGGGCATCTTGTGGTAAGGCCAAGCAAAGACATCTCAATTTGCAAGCAAGAAAGCAGTATAACTTTCTTTCTCTTTCGGGGACATGTTGGCCGAAATAAAAGTCAGCCTTCTATCAACTTCATATCCTAAGTTTATCTAATCAAAATCATTTACCGTAGCCTACCCACCTTCTTCCCATTCCTCGTGGGCTTCTTGGATTTCTACCTCCTCCTCAGTTAGTGATCTCGAGGGTTCTTCGTTAACCTCGAATGTAGGTACCCATTCTCCTGACATCTCCTCGAATGAGGATTTGATGACATGAAACATGATAACTGCATCAGCTTCTTGTATGACCAAGGAAGGGTCTGCTTCAAGGAGAGGGAGCATACAAGCCGAATTGTGAGGAACCCGGGACAACTGGGAAGAACAGAGCTCAGAAAGTGTGAGGGGAGGGCTCTGTGTTTAAGTGATCATAGATACATCCTCCACATCATACTTGTCTTTGTCATAGTCAGTTCTTTGATCTTCTGGACCCGCCACAGGTCTAGGTGGTATGGAAGACTAGGAGTTGGGTTTAGGTAGTGAAGATTATTTTGGGGTACTGACTGATTTTGTTGTGCATCAGAGCTGGTTTGAAGAGGTTGGAGAAGGTAAAGGTTGTGCCACCGGATTTAGTGCCAACTGGCTAGGTTGTGGAGTTGAGCCTGGTATGGCCAGGCTAGATGGAGATTGAGGGTTTGAAAATGGATTGGTGTATGGAACCGGTGGTGGTCCCGAGTATTTGAGGAGTGGTGGTAGACTGGTTTGGGTATTAAGGAATGGGGTGAGTGGCAAACCAGGATACTTCAAGAGTCTAGGCTATCGAGGCTTCTGGACGAGCGGCTGCAACTTCCTGCCTGACCTTAGGCTGATTGGGTCAGCGTTGATTGCTGCTTTAGAGATCTGCACCGTGTGGCATGCTTCATGAGAATAGGAGATCTGCCTTCTCGACTCTTTCAGCTGTTGCTCGAAGTCGGGCTCAAGAGACCATTGGGGTCTTTTGGGCTTGGGATTCTTGTGTTGCTTGCTGAGTTCCTCAATGGTGGGAGGAAGCTTCACATTGGCTCGAAATGCCACAGCATCAGCGACTGTCAGGAATCTAGCGGCTTGGGCTACCGTCTTCTTTACTTGCTTCGATGCCGCCTATTGATGTTGTAACCTTTCAGTTCTTTATCAAGGGCCACGAAGTTTGGGCATTCAGAAACTGTACTTGAAGAAGAAGAAGAAGGTTTAGAGGAACTGAGAGCAAAGGATGAGGGAGAGCTTTAAAGGTCATCACTCAGATTGAACCGATCCGAGTAGCTGTTAACGTCATCACCAGAATTGGACTTGTGCAAGGAATCTTTTAGGTCTTCACCCTGCTTGGACCATTGGGAGGTGCTTTTAATGTCATCACCCTTATTAGACTTTTTGGGAACCTGAGGAGAGGAAGGCTCCGGAATGTGTGCTCGACTGAATTGCGAGTCTTGATTAGCGAAAGCGCCTGATTTGGGGAAGAAATCCCACAGAATCAAGAATGGAGGAAGGAGCTCGAGAAACTCCACCATGGTTTGGGGCTGAGAGATTTTCTTCTTTTGATAAACGGCCCTTGGTACTTGTGTCCTTTTACAGGGGCAAGCTGATCAGGCTCATGCGACTTGGGTACTGGCTTTACTTAGCGAACTGCTTCCCTTCTCATGGACATGTTCCTGTTCCGTCCTCGATAGACTTTTCATGGTTGGGAAGTTGAACGTTCGTCTGACTCAGAAAGCTCAGGCTGTGCATTCCTAGAGGAGGTCTGTGTTCGAACGACCTCTGGTGACAACAATCTGACATAATCCTATGGGATGTCGGTGAAGTGTTCCTCTTGTATTTTATCCTTCATTATGGCTTGAAAGGCGAAGCACTCATCTAGACCGTGACCTTGTATTTGGTGATATGAGCACCACAGTTTTCTGGTCCCTCAAGGGAGATACCTGGGCTGTACGGATGGCTTTAGTGTAATGAGTCCAACTTGGAGCATCATGCAGTACAGCGCTTGGAGAAGATGTAATGGCAGGTCCTCAAGATGATAATCCTGCTTGCCTTCTTCTTGTACTGTCACCACGTGAGCGAATTCAACTAGCCCAAACGCCTTCTTGAGACTCTCGAGCTGTATCTGTCCCTTCTGGTTCAAAGCTTCAATATGATCCTTGAGGGTGAAGCATTCTTATTCAAGGTGTCCCAATATTCTATTGTAAGCGTAGTAGTTTAGGTTGGTGACAAGACCAGCTTCTTCTAGCTTTTTCGACTCAGGTAGAACGATCATCTGTTGATCTAGCAACATTCGGAGCAGGCTTAGGACCCACTCCTTATTGAAGCTTTAAATTCACGTATGGGTAGTTATATCTCTCTCTCTCTCCTCACATAGGTAATATGGGGTTTTGCAAACAAACGAACCCAGACCAAATGGGAACAATACCCTTCGACATGGTACTCAATTGCCAGACTAGCCTAATTATGACTGATGAGGTTCGTACAAAATCCTCAGCTTCAGAATCACAAATAGTCTGCACAAGGGTGAGGACTTCGACAAGATCCCCCAAAAAGTCTCTTCTCCCCCTAAAAGTCTCTATGAATGGACCTGCGAACAAATGCATCCCTACGTCTGAGCATCCTAGTTACACCGTTACATGAATCTCCTCAGTATTCACGTGGTCCTGTGGCTAGGAAGAAAAACAGTAAAAGCCGAAGGAAGTTTTTTGAATGATTGTCCTTCTCACTTCTCTTGAAGCATAACAATCGGCGGGACAAGCTGTTTGAACGTATTTTTCAGCACCTTGGTCCCTGATAGGAAGCAGGTCAATAAAGCCTGCAAAACAGTGGAAATTCTCGACAGTCTTAGAATGACCCCAGAATTGGTCAAAATCTTCATCAACACTTTAAAAGACCACCTGTCAAGTTTCATTGTGGTCATACATGTTTAAGGCAGTGAACAAAAGGAAACAATTTCAGCAAAATCGATCTCTTGCACCCTGAAATGGATCTTATAACTAGAGCCACACCTTTGGTGCATCAAATAATTGTGAGACCACCACCATTAAATCTGGCATGGTCAAAAACTCCTATCGGTCAAGTTTCGGCTTAATCGGGCACTCCAAGACAAACTTATGAGTAAAATACCAAAATGTGGCAGGTTGCACACTATTTCCATGTGGCCTCACTGCATCAAAACACCATTAAAGGTGTCTATTTTTATAGTCACTTTTGGGGCCTATAACTCACTCATTCCAAGTCGTATCGCTCCCAAATTTGGTGAGCATATTCGTCTCATCAAGACGAGCGATTTGATATGTGGTACACCTCATGACAACACGTGAGCTGAGAGCAAAACTAAATGAAAGTCACTGACCCATGAAGGAAGTTGTAGAAAATTTAATAGAAACATGCCTCGTTCGAGCAGCCAGATCATGACACTCGCATACCCTATTGGCAGGAAACCAATTGCATTAAGTGTATGAGGTCTGAGGTTATCTCTGGTCCAAACCTTGCGTACGATGAACGGTTGGATTTCACACACGAAGGCATCAAAGCTGCTGTAAATTCCAGCTGCCAAATTTCAAGATTCTGGTCGCTGGATTTCAAGATTCCAGTCAAAAAATCAAGACCACAAAATCGTCATCCGGACACGAAATCAAGCTATGTTTATTGCAACTTGATCTTGAAAGCATGCTCAGTGTGATTCAAGATTCATCCAAAATTCAAGTCTCATGATCATGGCTCAAAAATATGATTCATGGCTCGAAGTTGGTGTCAAAATGATCGTCATGTAGAGCCCGACAAGAAAACAATAATCTTTCGATCAAACAGGCATCCGAACGACCCCGAGTCAGCCACAGAAGATAGTGCAAGTTCTCGGGCTGCAACAGGGACTGCTCTAAAATTCCACACGTTGTTAGGCAAGGGCAAAACAATCCTTTTGCACTCATTTCTAAAATTCCTTTAAATTCCATTAAATTGTAATTATCTTCAATTCTAACTAGTTTTTGGGCATACACCCACGTTTTAGCCCAATTCAATATAAACAGGCAATGCCTCACTGTATAATGGACGAATTCATTCTTCTTGGATCAATCAATAAAATTTTGAATTTTGCTTAAGCTTGTGGGTACGTCTTGGAGAGAGAGAGGAGAGAGAAAAAATGGGTTGTATCCTTTTGACAGTTAAATTTCTCTCTCCTCTCATCTTTCTCTCTCCTCCTCTCTTTCACGCTCCTCCTCTCTTTCTCTCTCCTCCCTTCTTCTCTCTCCTCCCCTCTTTCTCTCTCCTCCCTTTTTTTTCTCCTCCCCTCATTCTCTCTTTGTCCCTCTTTCTCATCTTTATCTCTTTCTCTCTTCCCCTTTTTGTCATCTCTATCTCTTTCTCTCTCCTCCCCTCTTTCTCATCTTTATCTCCATCTCTCTTCTTCTCTATATCTTTATCTCACTTCTTCTCATCTCTATCTCCCTCCCTTCTTCATCTGTTGCAGTCGGCAAAGCCTAGCGTCGGCTGGATTTCTCTCTCTCTTTCTATTTTGTTGTAGTCGACGGAGCCTAGCACTGACTGGATTTCTCTCTCCTTCTCTTCTATTGTAGTCAGTGAAGCTTAGCATCGGCTGGATTTCTCTCTCTCCTTTTCTGTCACAGTCAACAAAGCTTAGCACCTTCTCGAGTTTTCTCTCTCTTTTGTAATAATCAGCGAAGCTTAGCGTTAGCTCGATCTCTCTCTCTTGCTTCTCTTCCATCACAACCAGCGCAAGCCTAGCATCGACTGGGTCTCTCCCTTTCTTATCTTTTGGCACAGTCGGCGAAGCCTAGTGTCAACTGCATCTTCTCTCTTTTCTTCTAACACAATCGGTGAAGCTTAGCGCTGACTTCATTTTCTCTCTCTTCTTCTAACAGCGTCAGTGAAGTCTAACGTTGACTGCATCTTCTCTCTCTTCTCCTCTGTATAACATAGTGGATGCAGCCTAGCGTCGACTGTGTTTTCTCTCTCTTCTTTTTAACACAGCCGGCATGCCTAATGCTGACTGTGTCTTCCTTCCTTCTTTCCCTTTCATTCTCTCGCCTTTCATACTCTTCTCTTCCTTTCTTCTCCCTCCTTCCTTCTGTTCCCTTCTTTTGTTATTTCATTTCTTATTCTTTCCTCATAACCATCATTCTGTTATTCGTTCATTCGACTAAGAGGGATTGAGGTTAGCCTCTCATGGTAGTCCTGTCGTCTAGCCATAATGTTGTTGTGTCAGGATTACTTGGCCCGCTTTATTGCCACAATAGACTAACCATCGTGCCTAGCTAGTCGATTCTAGTAATGACGTCTAGTAGTAATCTTGTGAGTCGTCTTAGTTACCGAGCCCATTTTGCTACCATGTCAGAACAATTATTTACCAGTTTAGTCATCGCTCTGATCCTCCCGCTTAGTCAAATTCTTCCCTTCCCCGTCTTTCTCCTCTTATGTTTCTCTTCTTCCTTTTAAATTCGCATGCTTGTGTACCTTCATCAAAGAGGAAAAGGGTGAGGTCTGACCCACTTGTCATATAACCTTTGTCATATATGTGTAATTGCAGAAAACGGAAGAACACAAGCCATGGGAGGCGATTCCGAACCAGTTTTATTACTGGGGAGCTTTCTTCGTGATCTAAGACGGCACCCACACGAGCCAGCCCGAGTAAGTCTCTAGCCCACCTTAAATTCCTCTCTCACCGATTGGTATTACCTGCCCCCGTTCTCGAATAACGTTCTCGAGAGAGCGATCTCAAAAATTTCTCGGGTCTGCCCTCGAAACTCGAGATGCGTGCGACCCGATCCTCAAAGGATTCGAAGGCCGAGATCGAGGCCCCTAAACAACTACCTTTCGACTGTCTCGAGCGGTGGGACCAGCAAGTGACTTGCTGATAGCCGGGTGCATGTTGTGTGTGTTGGCTAGTGAGCCAGTCATGCAAGGTGCTTTGGTGGAGGATACACCAAGGCTAGGAGATGGGGAGGGGGAAACTTTTGGGTCCCTCCTTGCACCAAACCAGGTCAAGACTTGGGAGCGTGACACAAAGTCAACACTCAGAAGAAAGGTCGGGGATGAGGTTCGCAGAACCTATTCCCAAAGCGAGTGCACGAGTGCGGGGATCAGAAAATCCCCAACTCGAATGAAAGGGTTAAGCAAACTCGAAGACATGTGTTTGTAAAGTGAATAGGAAATAGAAGAAAGGCGAGTCAAACTAGGATGATTCGACGATGGGGTAGTGTGTCCCCAGTGGAGTCACTAAGCTGGTTAGATGCCTCCATCCCGCCTTCCGGTCGGAGTGACCTAATGGCGTGGCTCCGGGTTCTAGATGGACCCGAGACCTGAGACCGCTCTCTCGTGAACCGTGTGAAGAAGACACGGGCAGGAAGACCAACCGGTGAGAGAGGAATTAAGGTGTGAGATGGGGACTTATCTCATCTGGGTCCGTGACGCACTCCGGCTAACTCGCATGGGTGCCCTCTTAGATCACCTTGGAATGCTCCCCGAGCTTATGACCGGATCGAAATCACCTTCTTTGACTTAAAAGACTTTAGAAGGAAGAGAAAGATAAGGAAATAGAGGGGGAAAAAAGAAGAAGGAAGGAATGATATAGACAGCGGCTTGCTACCATCTGTGAAGGAAGAAGAGAGAGGCCATAGACGGCGGCTTGATGTCGTCTATGAAGAGAGAGAGATTGAGTGAGTGAACACAAACGACAGCTTTATGCCATCTGTGAAGAAAGTGGGAAAGGAAGATCATAGACGACGGCTTGTTGTTGTTTGTGAAGAAAGAAGAGAGAGAGAGAGAGAGAAGAGGCATAGATGGCGGCTTGCTGCCAGCTGTGAAGAAAGGAGAGAGAGGAAGAAAGCACAAACAGTGGTTTGCTACCGTCTGTAAAGAAAGGAGGAGAGAGAAAAAGAAGAGAGAGAAGAAGAGAGAGAAGAGAGAGAAAGAGAAGAAAGAGGAGAAAAGAGAGAAGCACAGATGGCAGCTTGTTGCTATCTGTGAAGAAAGGAGAGAGAGAGAGAGAGAAAACATAAATGGCAGTTGACGTTGTCGTTTGTATCAGACAGAAGGAAGAAAGTCAACATAGGCGGCAGCTTATGCTCCCGTCTATGTCAGAGAAAAAGACTAGATAGAGGCAACATGGCATAGGCAGCGGCTAATGCTGCCATCTATGTCAAAGAGAAGAGAGATAGGGAAGAAAGAAGAAAGAGGAGAAAGAAGAAGTACAGAGACCACAACGAGATCCGCCAAAAAGGGCAAGCCCACGTTGCCATCTCTAAGAGAGCAGAGAGACAGAGAGAGAAAGTATAAAAGCTCCAGCGAGGCTCGCCAAAAAGGGTAAACCCACTTTTTTGCCCTTATGAAGAGAGAGAGAGAGAGAGCAGAAGGGAAGAGAAAGAAGAAGGGGGGAAAAGGAAAGAAAAGGACAGAGAAAGGAAAGAAGAAGAAAGAAGAGCGGAAATAAATGAAAGAGGAAGAGAAAGAAAAGAAAGAAGATGAGAGAGAAAGGAAAGAGGAGAGGCGAGAGATGGGGAAAGAAGAAGAAAGAAAAGAAGAGGCGAGAGAAAGTTAAGAGAGGAGAGAGAGGGGGAAGGAAGAAAGAGAGAGAAGAGATAAGATAGAGAGAAGAGAAAAAGAAGAGAGAGAAAGAGGAGAGGGGAAGAGGAGGGAGAGAGAGAAGATAAAGAAAAAGAAGAGAGAGAGAAAAGAGAGAAAGAGAAGAGAGAAAGAGAAGAGAGAGGAGAGAGAAGAGAGAAAGTTACCTAGGCGTACCCATCCAAATTTTCTCTCCTCTCTCTCGAAGTCGTGACCCAACACTCAAACAAAATGAATTTTTTATTAATGAAAGAAGTGTCCTTTACAAGTAGATGGTTCGTTCTTATATAGAAGTGGGGCCCAAACATGGGTGGATAATTAATTTCTAACCTAATATATAGAAATTAACAATTCAATGAATTAAAAATTTTTTACAAAGGGGCAACATGACGATTTTGCCCCTGCATCAACAATATATAAAATTCCAAACAGGTCCCTGTAATGGCCATGCAATCATCACAATCTTTCGGGATCCGTTCGGGGTCCTTCTGATCTTCATCTGGCCAATAGATTATTCTATTCTTGATCAGTTCGGAATTATGATCGTTTTGATATCCTTAACCATGGATCGGACTCTCGAGCCATGATCATGTTGCGACAAAAACATGGAAAAACATACAATTTTAGATTTTAGATTCCATCTGTTTCTCAGTGTTTTTCGTCAGTTTCTTCATTGTAGTGTACCTAACATGTTTCCACAATCATTTTACAAAAGGAACGGCTCGATTTGGTGCCCAGACAATGGTTTTCGAAATTGGGAAACTTTTGTCGTAGTTTGGATTTCGATGGCCGGAATCGCAGCAACTTCGGACTCATCGTATGTCGAAACTGACCGTCCATCACGCACGAAGTTCGGCTCAGATGAAGCCTTTGACCTCGTGCTTGTAATGGGTTTGGTTTGAGGTCAATCCGAAGCGCGAGCGTCGTGATATGGCCATTTGATCGAGGAGACGTTTGCTGGAAATTTCCTGCTACTTTTAAAAGTTTTCCGACGAACTTCTCTCTTCGATTTCTCTTGGCTCGAGTCGTATTATCATGCGTGTCATATATCAAATTGACTGGGTCGTCGAGACGAACACGTTCTCAAAATTTGGACTAGATTCGACCCGGAATGAGGAACATACAGCCATGTAAATTTTGCCCCAGAAGTTGAGAACCACAGTTTCTATTAATGGAAACTGGTTCACCGAGGGTGTACGACCTATCCATTTTAGGTAATGTGATCATAACCAGCTCTAGAAGCATCTGAATGCGCCAAAAATTGGTACTCGATGGTTTTCGAATGTTCTCAATCCAATGGCGATGGTCTGGAGACCATTTGACACTTCGATAATGGTGTTGTAGTTCAAAGTCTATTTTCAGCATGATAGAGGTAAAATTTCCCGAAACTATTTTGACATTTGCACTGCCTAAAACCCATCGAATTGCAATAAACCTTGACAGGTGTTCTAGAGAAACTCTTAGGAACGATCTAGAATCTTCTTGGGCCATTCTGAGAATGTTGGAAATTTCACTTCTGGATCAGGGTATTGACCTAGGGCTTCCGTAGTCCATAGGCATTTTAGTACCTGCGGACCTAGGTCGCGAACTGCTTTCTCCTTATGCGCACCAATATGAGTGATAGAAAATGACCTCAAACAATGAGCACTTGAAAATCATCCCAATGGGTGAAAAAATAGTTTCTAGAAATGGCAACTGGTTCACCGAGGCTGCACCGTAATAGTGTGAAACCCACTCGTTTATGATAATTTGGGCCCCCAAAATGGTCTTGGAAGGTCCGATTGTTCCCAAATTTGGTCCCTGGGGGTTTTTCAACTTTTCGGATCTCATGGAAATGGTCTGATATTGTTTCAAAACCCCAAAAATGGGGCTCTAGGTATAAGGCCCCTTTTAGCATGATAGGAGTTGGATTTGAGAACCTAGCTTCATCCTGATCATATCAAAACTTATCAGAATATGACAAAACTTTGTGAGTGTCCTTTGGACATCCCAAACTATTGTTTTCATGTATTTTGAAGTTGTTCCAATACTTTTTCCGAGGTTGCCCAGTTTTAGGTTTATTTTGTAGTGTTCACTTGGTCTAACGGTGTCTTGGGCACCAGAAGGACCAGGTTGTTACTGGATCTCTTCTTATTTGTACCAGGGATGTAAGTATGTCAAAAATTATGTATAACATATATCTCTAACCCTCGACAAAATCAGTCGAAGAAACCCTTTTAGACCCACTCTCCTAATCGGCACCATCCGCCGATATTTCATCTCCAGTCCACAACTAAACTATTGTCCAATAAGATACCTATCCCTAGTCCACAACTAAACCACAGTCCAGGAGAGAACTTCGAGAGTAACTGAGGGTTTTTCTCACTAAAGGGAAATCATCCAAAATATTCATGGGAACTACTTTCCTATATGAAACTAACCTCTCGTCTTATAAGAGGCACATCGTGGTGTTTCTCTCCATAGGAAGCTCTCTTCTCTCAGAAAGGAGGCAAGTTTTATCCATAGGAAGCTCTCTTCTCTTAGATAGGAGGGCCTTGCCTCACTATTCCCCTATATAGTTACCCAAATAGGGCATACATTATTTCCTTTTTCATCTCATATACATATATAAGGTTAGGAATCCACACTAAATAAAAAACTTGCCATAGATATTATATATATTTCAAAAACCAAGAGATATACCCGCGATTCCTAATCTTTTTGGATTTCTATTTATTAAGAAATTTATCAATATGAATCCAAATCCCACGTAATATAAGATTTTTTTATGTTGATGATTTTTTGGATATCACCATATCCAACATAGATAAGATGAAGATGTTGAGACGGATGAGTTGCAAGATAATAAGAGATAGAATTCGAAATAAATGCATTCGGGGGAATATAGATGTGGCACCAATAGGCAACAAGATGAGAGAAACTAGAATTAGGTGGGGTGGCCATGTGCTGCAGGGACCCAATACAACACTGGTTAAGAGGTGCGCATTAGTTCAATTGAAAGCCTCAAAAAGGCCATAGGGTAGGCTCAAAATGACTTAGTTGGAAGTAGTGAGAAAAGATATGAAACTTATAACCTCACTGGGGATATGGCCTTTAATAGATCAAAATGGCAGACCAATATTCATATAGCTGACTCTACTTAGTTCGAGAAAGGCTATAATAATGATGATGATAATGATATAAAAAAAAAAAAATTGAAGTCTTCCTCAGAATCGGCCAAAGGGCCAAATTGCTTTTTGTTTAAATCAAAGAAGGTGTCAAAGCGATTCTACAAAACTGGTCCAATCCCGCAATCCTATCCGAAATCTAGCAAAGTTGTAACATGGATTTCTCTTTCTTGCTAGCCCAATGCATCGTATATACCAGGAGTCCGCTTCCATCATTGTTTGCCCAACAAAATTATCAAAAAAAGTCTTATCCCTTGCAAGTGAAACATGGCTTAGGTTACGTCTGAGCTGCAATAAGCCACGACTCGAGCACGGTACCCGGCTTAGGGTCGGGCCAAGTAACCAGGACTAGGTCCGACCGGTTAAAAAGTGTAAAAAAAAAATACAAACAATCCCAAAAAACTATGAAAATATATTAAAAGTAAATTTAATAAAACACATCTAAATGAGGTTGCAAAACTAGTGAAAAATAGATTTTTAAAAATCTATTTGTGACTAGGGGTATTTTAGAAATAATCCAAAAAAGAAGGGAAGCAATAAAATGAGTATTTCCAATATTTTCTAAAATGATAGAAAACAAAAAAAAATATTATAAATAAATTTTTTATTTTTTAGTTTTTTAATTTTTTTAAAAACGTTTTCTTGAGATCTAGTACTTGACCATAAAAAAAAATAGCCTAACCGAACGGGTTTGGGTCAAATCGCTTAGTTTTTGCAAACACCGTTGACCTACATAGAGGTCTACCGGAACTAAGTATGATATTAGGATGCTTCTAGTAAGATTTTATAATACAAATTTTCTTTAGAACTCTCTCAAAACTGATAGCCTTTAAAAGGGGTTTCGAGTGATCCCAAGAGGTAATGAGAATTTGCAAATCTGTGTTTTAAAACATAGTTTCCAATTCCGATCATTGATCTAGATGGAAAGTAGTATAGATCAATTTGGTTTAGGGATGGAATTGGTCCTAGCTCAGTTATGTCCTAAACCCCTTTTTATGAATTTATTTTTCGTTTTTTTTTTTAAGTTCATCTAATATTTTTTTTAACAAATTACATATAGATACTTTTCGGAACGCTTAATTACCAAACGGGGTGTCATTTACCTAAAATTATGGGTGACAACCCCTACCTGCGGTATTTTTTTTCCTAAGTTCCTTCCTATCAGGTACTTCAAATACAAGATAAGAAGACAACTTCAATAAATATATATATATATATATATATATATATATATATTCTCTCCTCTCTCATCTTCTCTCACCACCACTTTCCCTCGCTAGGAAAGAAGAAACCATGGCTTCCAATTCCATTTTCACTGCCTTTCTCATACCCACAAAGGGAAGAGAGGCCCCACCTTGTTTCTGCATGGCTTGCTTTCTCTAACAAAGACCCACATAGGGAAGAGAGAGAGGTAGGAGAGAGAGTACAAGTATGAGTGTGAGAGGACTAGAGAGAAGCCCAACATCAGTGTTCCTTATTTTCCAGAATATTACGAACCGAAACCCTCAAATCTAGGTTTTATTTTCAATCGAACCAAAAGCTAGAGCTCTTTCTCGTTTCTAAGAAATCCGACCATTATCTCACCTGGAAAACTTATCCCGATGATCTTAAAATCATTATCTCGCCAGAAATGTTTCTCCCAGTGGTCTTAAAACCTTAGGAAATGATCCTTTGCGGCAAATTAAAATCGAAAATAAAATTTATACAAATCCTTGACCTCAACATAATGCACTTCTCCGGTTAAAATTTGTAATTTTTTCAATGGGATTTCGATCTCTTGGTGCATCAACATTAATCTTCTATGGGGATTTAACTGTTCAAAAAAAAAAAACCACGGCCATTAGAAATGAGGTGCTTCTTCACACTCCTCTGGTTCCTCCTGATAAAACTCAGAACAGAAATACGCAAATGGGGGGAGGAGAAAGTCTATGAGATTGGCTAATGCAGGTTTCAAGGGCTTGAAGATTGAATAACAAGGCTAATTGCTTTCCTTTGTTCGAAGAACCCACGTCCATAAACATGGGTTTTCCAATCTTTTGTAGGCTCTTGTAGAGAGAGAAAAGACTTACAGGGAGATAGAGGAAACTGTAGGGAGAAAGGGAAGAGGAGAGAGAGAGAGACCGTTCATCTTTTATGAGGGAGAGAAAGTTTAGAGAGAGAATTGAAAATTGAAAGGGAAAGAAAAGAGACGGAAATGACTTTTCTTTTTGTAGAGAGAGAAAGAGATTTAGAGAGAGTTGAAACTTGAAAGGGAAAAGGACGAGAGAGACAGTCCTTGTTATTTTCGTAGAGTGAGAAAGATTTGTAAAGAGAGACTGTTTTTATTTTTGAAGTTAGAGAGTTGTGTGGTACTTCAAATAGCACATTTATTTTGAAAAAAATTTAGCTCTCTTCCTGCTAGGTATTTGCATTGCTGAACAGGAAAGCAACTGTGGGAAAAAACTGTGCCATAGGAGGGGGGTCCTGCTAGTAATTTACTCCCCATTTGATAATTGACCCTCAAAAAAGTGTTTGTACGTAATTTGTTCTATTTTCTTAGATCCCTCGAAATCTCCACCATGTTGTAATTCTTATATTTCATTTTTATTGTTTTTTTCATATTTTTCTAGATCACCGATTCGGACTAATCCAAGCTCAATCCAATGCTACGATATTGGATCTACCAGATCTGTCTCACCTATTGGGGGTCTAAAATATTGTTGTCAACTATGCACGAGCTGTCGTACAAGTCTTTTCACTCTATAACGGATGTGAATACCACAATGTACGCACTTCAATAACTAAATAATATTTACAGCAAACATATGTTGAGGATTGATGTCTTGTATTTTAAAAAAATAGATCTGTCAAGGTATAGTTAAAAGGACAACTCCGGAGGGCCGCCCGAAGGGCTTGAGGCTTCGGATATCCATAGATGGGGATTCGATATATCTTGGATTCGATATATATTTGTACTTGGGATATTTCAGTAATTTGTACCATCTATCTAGGATTCGATATGTATTGTTGCAACTCGATATACATTGTTGCGATTCAATATATATTGTTGTCATGGGGGTTCATTTAGGGTTAAGGAAAAAACACAGATTTCTTTGTAATCAGAGAAAACAGAGAAGCGTGAGGAAGAGAGCTAATGTAATCCTATTCTCCATTACCAGTAAAGAAGCTCTTATCTCCCGTGGACGTAGGCACGTTGCCGAACCACATATATATTTGCATTGTAGTTGATTGTCTCTTTCTTTTGTGTTTATTTCTTATTTCTTGTTTTCGTAGATTGCTTTTCGTTTATACAAATTGGTATCAGAGCTTACTAGGTTATTCCACGTTGTGGGGTTTGCTACCACGATGACAGGAAAAGGCTCAAGCATCAATGATATTGAGAGGTTCAATGGAAAGAACAACTTCACTTTTTGATGACGAAGGATGAAGGATCTTCTGATACAGCAAGGTCTAGCTAATGCTTTGCTAGGGAAATCAAAGAAATCAGCAAAGATAGACGATGAAAAGTGGCAAGAGATGGAGGAAAAGGCGGTAAGCACGATTCGTCTGAATCTATCATATGACGCCTTGTGTTATGTGGTGGACCTCGAAACTGCTCCGGAGGTTTGGACAAAACTTGAAAGTATCTACATGATGAAATCTCTGACGAACAAGTTGTTCTTGAAAAAACAATTGTATTCTCTTCAGATGGAAAAAGGCACGGATCTGCTTGAACATCTCAACGAGTTCAACCAGATCATAAGCCAGTTAGCAAGCCTTGAGGCCGAAATTGAGGGTGAAGACAAGGCCCTACTTCTGTTGACATCACTTCCAGAATCATACGATCACCTGGTTACGAATCTATTATACGGGAAGAAGACTCTTGAAACGGATGAAGTCACTGCTATTCTTATGTCAAACGAGACAAGGAAGAAGACTAGCAGTATTAAATATCAAGAGAAGATTTATTTGGAAAACACAAAGAGAGTCATAAAAGGGGCAGATCAAATCAAAAAAGGTATGGAAGCAGAAGTCGGTCAAAATCGAAGGGGAAGGACAAGTTTATTCACTATTACTGCAAAAAGGAAGGTCATATGAAGAGAGACTGCACGCAAAGAAATGAGGATATAAAGAGGATAGGAACAGGAAAAGCATCTGATGAGGCTAGCATGGCTGATAGCTCTGACATAGATGATGGGGATCTTCACTCTATATCTTCAGGTAAGAATCAATTTACTAATTCTTGGATTTTAGATTCTGGATGTTCTTTTTATATGTGTCCAAATAGAAACTGGTTCGAAACCTACAAATCATATAGTGATGGATCTGTTCTAATGGGGAATGATGAGGTATGCAAAATTATTGCAATAAGAACTATGAAAATCAAGATGTTTGATTAGATAGTACAAGTCTTATCAGATGTGAGGCATGTCCCACAATTAAATAAAAACTTAATATCCTTGGAGATCATTGACTCGAATGGTTGCAAGTATACAACAACAAGTGGAGTCCTCAGGGTTAGTAAGGGATCTATGGTTGTCATGAAAGGTCAGATGGTTGGGAACCTATATAAGTTGATAGGGAATACAGTTACAGGTGGAGCTTCTGTAACCACAGATATAGAGTCCAGTACAAATGACACAAAATTATGGCATATGCGTTTAGGGCATATGAGTGAATGAGATATGGTGCAACTTCATAAAAGAAAATTGCTGAAGGGTGTCAGAGCTTGTAAACTGGATTTTGGTAAGTACTGTGTTTTCGATAAACAGTGCACGATTAGATTCAAAACTGCAGTTCATACGAGCAACGATATTCTAGACTATGTACACGCTGATGTATGGGGACCTTCACCAATCAAATCCAAGGGTGGGGCAGAATACTTCATTACCTTTATTGACGATTACTTAAGAAATGTCTAGGTCTACTTCATGAAACACAAAAATGAAGCATTCACGAAGTTTAAACAATGGAAAGCAGAGGTAGAAAGGAGGACAGGAAAGAAACTGAAATACTTGAGATTAGATAATGGCGGGGAGTACAAGTCTAGAGAATTTCAAGAATTGTGTAAAGAAGAGGGGATTGTACATCACATTACCACACCAGAAACTCCTCAAAAAAATGGTGTGGTTGAGAGGATGAACAAGACTCTTTTGGAAAGAGCTTGCAGTATGAGATTGAATGCAGATTTGAAGAAACATTTCTTGGCAAAAGCAGTTAACATGACTTGTTTCATCGTTAACAGGTCACCATCTACAGCTATTGATTGCAAAATTTTAGAGGAGGTATGGACAGGAAAGCCAGTAGATTACTCTATGCTGAGGATCTTTGGATGCCCAGCCTATGTTCATATATAGAGTGAGCAACGTTCCAAATTAGACTCTATGTCTAAGCAGTGCATTCTCAGTTTTGAGAAGGGAGTGAAGGGATTCAAGCTTTGAGATCCTACTTCACATATGGTTGTGCTTAGTAGGGATGTTGTATTTAATGAATCTCACATGGTGAAGTCCATCAACATTTATGATGACAGAGTGTAAGTAAATAAAAGTGATGGAGAAAGATCGACAGCCCAGGTAGAGCTAGAAGAGTCTGAAATACCAGAAGAGGAAGAATTATCTTGCAGCATACCAGAATAGCAGCAACTACATGGTGAACCCTACAGCCTGGCAAAAGGCAGAAAGAAACGTGTTCACAAAGCCCTTGTGAGATACGGCTTTGAGGACATGGTAGCCTTTGCTCTCACTGTTAGTACTGAGGAAATCAACTCCTTTGAAGATGCTCTAAGTGATGCATGACGAAATGATAAATGGATGACAGCCATGATGGAGGAGATGGAGTCTCCGAAAAAGAACAACACTTGAGAACTTGTCAAGAGGTCCAAGGGAAGGAATGTGATTGGGTGCAAGGGGATCTTTCGAAAGAAAGAGGCAACAACAGAAAAGGAATGTGAGATATTCAAGGCTAGCCTTGTAGCAAAGGGCTACACTCAAAAAGAGGGAGTGGACTACAATAAAATATTCTCTCCGATTGTCAAGCACACTTCAATAAGGTTATTACTTGCTTTAGTAGCCATGTTTGATTTGGAGCTAGAACAGTTTGATGTGAAGACAATGTTTATTCATGGCGATCTGGAAGAACAAATCTTTATGGAACAACCTGAAGGCTTCAAGGCACATGGAAAGGAAGATCAAGTTTGCTTGCTCAAGAGATCGCTTTATAGTCTTAAGCAATCTCCCAAGCAGTGGTACAAGCGCTTCTCCTCTTTCATGGTACGGATTGGCTACTCAAGAAGTGAATATGATTATTATATTTATTTTAAAGTTCTTTATGATAATTCCATTATTCTCTTGATGCTTTATGTTGATGATATGCTCATCGCTGTCAAGAATGCATATGACATAACCTCTCGCAAGTCTATGTTAAGTTCTGAGTTTGATATGAAGGATCTAGGGGCTGCTAATAGGATCATTAGTATGGAGATTCATATAGATAAAAGTGCAAGTAAACTCCGGGTAACTCAAAAATGTATGTTGAAAAGGTGCTGGAGGGTTTCAACATAGACAAGGCCAAGTCAGTTAGAACTCCATTGGCGAGTCATTTCAAATTATTTGAACGGCAGTGTCCCACTGCAGATGAGGAGATAGAGCAGATGTCTCTGGTGCCCTATGCTAGCACAGCCGAAAGCCTCATGTATGCTATGGTTTGTAGCAGGCCGGATTTATCTCATATTGTTAGTGTTGTTAGTCGATACATGAGTAATCTTGGCAAGGATCATTGGAATGCAATCAAGTGGATTTTCACATATCTGAGCGGGATCTCAGATCTCGAAATTATGTTCAACAGGAAGAGAAGCTCTACAGAACTGGTGGGATATGTCGATTTCGGCGATGCTGGTGATTTAGACAAGTGGAGATCTACTATAGGGTATGTCTTCACACTATCATCGTATTTCATGAAAGGCAATGCTTCAACACACGATTGCCTTGTCTACGACAGAGGCAGAGTACATGGCAGCAATTGAGGTTACAAAGGAGGTGATCTGGTCTACAGGTTTGGCTCGTGAGTTAGGGTTGGAGCAAGAAGGTATTGTGTTGCATTGTGATAATCTGAGTGCCATAAATCTTGTAAAGAATCAAGTGTTTCATACAAGGACAAAACACATTGCTGTGAGATATCACAAGAGCTAGGAGCTTGTGTCAAAAGGAATCATTCACCTAAAGAAAATTCATACAAATGACAACCCTGCAGATATACTTACAAAGCCGGTCACTATGGAGAAGTTCAAGCTTTACTTGGACTTGTTTAATGTCACTCATAGTTGAGAGTGAGGGAAACACCCCATGGCAGGTGGGGGTACAATCGCGTACCTTTATGGAGTTACGGGGATGAAGACATCTTCAGGGTGGCTCAACAGAATTCAAACCAAGGTGGTGGTTATTGAGGATTGATATCTTGTACTCTGAGGAAATAGATCTGTCAAGGTATAGTCATAAGGACAATTCCAAAGGGTGGTTAAAAGCCCGGAGGGCCGAAGGCCCGATAGATATCTGTACATAGGGATTCGATATATCTGGGATTCAATATATTTCTGTACTTGGGGTATTTCAATAATTTGTACCATCTATCTGGGACTCGATATATATTGTTGTGACTCGATATACATTGTTGCGATTCAATATATATTATTGCGATGGGGGGTTCATTTAGGGTTAAGGGAAAAACGTAGATTTCTTTGTAATTAGAGAGAACAGAGAGGCATGAGGAAAAGAGCTAATGTAACCATATTCTCCATTGCCAGTAAAGAAGCTCTCATCTCTCGTGGATATAAGCACGTTGCCGAACCATGTATATCTTTGCATTGTGGTTGGTTGTCTCTTTATGTTGTGTTTGTTTCTTCTTTCTTGTTTTCGTGGATTGTTTTTGTTTTCTACAACATATAGATCGAAAACGTATATGAAGGGTTTACCATGCATGTGATACATATTATATTTTATCGGCTCCATATTGCTTGATAATTACTACCTACACCTTAAGGATTAATTCCTTAAAAGAAGAAGATATTGGTTGACATATGTCAAATAACTCATGCATACGTCAAATAACTCATGCATACGTCGGATAACATTTGAGCACTCCTCAAATGTTAGAGTAGGAAAGCTATAATTTACATAACCTAACATCTCAATTAAAGATCCAAAAAAACCAAAAAACTTTGAAAAAGAATAAGAAAAGTACAACCTATATTTTCTTAATATCAACTTTCAAATATTTATCACATATCAAAAAGTGCAACTCAATTTTTCTCCTGGAGCAAAGTGAAAACCACACTATACTGTATACATACACACAATCCAATGTAATTTCATAAAAAGGTCCCCACAGAAAGCTGATGAAAGTGGGGTTGAGATGAGTGGGCAAAGCCTACAATATTGTAGGAGCATGTGGTTGGAAAATTACAGTATACACAGTACAAATCCCAAAAAGGAGGATTATGAGGCTTAGGAAGTTGATGAGCAGGGCTTCCCTTCCAAAATGGCTTATAACACCATAGGACTTGAGAAAGGTGTACTTCTCCATCAATCCTATCTCAGCTGTGCCAATTGCCATTATGAATAAGGTGAGTCCAGCAGCGACATGCCATGGAAGGAATCTCTCTTTAGTGATTGTTCTTGCACCCTGGATCCAGAAAGTCACGAATCCGAAAATCCACTGCAAGATGCATAAAAGAGACTTATCAATCTAACATGAACTTCCAATAATACTTCATTGCAATAGCACGTAATTTTTGTTCATAAGGCAAAGATGGGCTAGGTTAGCCTCCTTTAGCTTTTTGATAAAAACTTCAACCCAAATCAATCTCATTTGTTTAGGATGGATTATTGGGGAAGGAGTTTCCTGACTATGGTAGGAATGAAAGTCATCTTGGGTACCCACCATCCTGACCACCTATGTCATGAGTCTGTTCTTATGTCTAGATAGCCATGTTTATATTAAGCTTATACTATGCTGAAGCAAAAGGGACTTCACTTCTTTGCATAGGGGGAGAGATGCAATCCATTAACACTTCAAGGAAAAAAATTAAAAAAAACAAAAAGAAGAAAAAAGAATGAGAGAATGCAATGTTGAAGCCCACTTTTCTACGAAAAGGTTGTATATGATAGTCACCAAGTTTTGACGGACGATATTTAGATATTTTACTTGAAGAGAAGCTTTGCATGCAGTAATATGTGAAGGAAAATTGTCTCATGCAAGCTGGACTGCATTTCTACAATATGCAGTACAAAGGTGTAAAACATCCATTTTAAAGATGGATGTAAAAAGGTGGTCCATCTAAAAACATGTGTAACTAACGGTCCAATTGTTTTTTTAATATAATTATTATTTCTAGTTAAAAAAAAACAATTCATATTCATGATCTCTATGTTAAAGATTATATATTCTCTAAAATTTAGGATCAAATTATATTAAAAAAATTTATTTATCGCCAAGCCCGCGTTTCTACAATATGTGGGCTGGCCGCATAGAAACCGTGTCCATATATGAAATATGACAACAGGATTCCTCAATAGCTCTATTCAAGAAGTTTCCAATAATTACTTTTGCAACAGAAAAACTACCTATAAATGTGGGCAGTCCCTTTCTACTACAGCATTGAAATAAGCAATAAAAACATATTATGAGGACCTTGAGGGGTGTTTGTGCAATATCATTGAAATAAGCAATAAAAACATATTATGCGGACCTGGAGGGGTCTTAAATTGAGCAAAAAGTTTGTGCAATATCGTTGAGATCAGTTTGGTGACTAAAATCATGTTTTTGGACTATTAAAATATGAAAAAGAATTCAATTCGACTATTTAGTTTGGTATATGGAGCTTGATATGAAAGCAGACCTCAAGGGTTGTAACATTGACCAAACTCAATTTCTAAACAAAAATTCTTTGAACTTTGTGACATTCTCAAAATTGTTACATTTCATTTTTGACTAATAGGGATAAATTCGACTTTCAAGAAGCAAAATAATAGACTTAATGTATGGTATACTATGAGAACACTTATCTTTAATTTAAGGAGGTCATTATTGTTCCTAGCCACTAGATGTCCAGTTTGGTGGCTTGAGGTGTATCTCAAAGCTAAAGAAATTTTTCTTCGGACTTAGACTAAGTCAAAAACGTATTCACAGGCATCTGATTTGAAATGTGGCAGACAAGGCCCACCGTGACCTCCTTGTACTAAAAGCAAGTGCTTTCTATATACTCATTGTATACATGCACAAATATTATAAATCTGATAATTGGACAAATGGATGGTTCATAGCCGTTGCTTGAGCAAATGATTTCATCCAACAAATCCATGGTTATTGGGACTTCTGCTGAGCGTTAGAAAGAAAATGTAATATTTCTCCATTTGTACATGGTCAGTGGACCCTTGATGGTGAATTTGGACATAAATGTTCAGATATATGTTGGAGCTGATCATTCTTTAGACCAGAGGATTACAGGAAAAGGCGCAAAAGCAGTTGTACGGTAGAAAGTGATTCACATGTAACATTCTAGCAACTAGCAAGCACAATTTGTATGGGGAAACATATACTGAGAGCACTTTTCTTCAAAGTAATGATCCTATAGGATCCTCCCCCACCAACGTGTATAGGATTTCAATGTTCACTATTAAAGTTAACATGGATCTCTAGAAAAGTTATCACATGGGTGTGGCATTTAACTTTTCTATGGATCCGTGTCAAATTTAATAGTGATCCTTTGGGGTTCTACGTATATGGGTGGGGGAGGATCCTATAGCATCATTCTCTTATCTTTAATACGAGGTGGTCCAATTAATTTTCACCACTGGATGTGAAATTCGGTGGCTGTATATATTTCATTGACCAAGCTCAAAGTTTCAAAGAAAGTTTTTTGAATTTTGTGATACACCAAAGCTGTTAGGTCGCACATCAATTTGTGCGTGGTCAGTGGACCCTTGATGGTGAATTTGGTCATTAATGTTCGGACCTATGTTGGAGCTAATCATTCTTTAACAAAAAAAAGGCACAAAACCAGTTGTACGGTAGAAAGTGATTCACATGCAACTTTCCGGCAACTAGCAAGCACTATTTGTAAGGGGAAACATATAATGAGACCATTTATCTTTAATACGTGGTGGTCCAATTAATTTTCACCGTTGGATGTGAAATTCGGTGGCTGTATTTATTTCATTGACCAAGCTCAAAGTTTCAAAGAAATTTTTTTGAATTTTGTGATGCTCCAAAGCTGTTAGATTTCACATCAGATGGTTATAAGTAATTGTGACCTCCTTGTATCATAGGTAAATGGTCTCATAGTATACAATCCCATATGTATGCGTCTTCAAAGATTGATTGTGGTTCACGTCATCCATATTGATCTCTCATATTAGGTACCTTTCTCTAATATCATACTTGAAAAGTCTTACACTCTTTGGCCTTTTAATATTGGAAATGTTTATATAAGCCTAAAAAATCCTACAAAAAATTGTATCTCAACATTGGAGAATCTCCAATTGATCATCTCGATGATGAGATGTATGGACACGAAGAAATAAAAGAATTCTTAATTCAAAACAATATTGCATCATGTAACACATTATCTAAATATCTATTTTCAAGAATTTCAGGTGTTTATTGATCTGCTTGATTTACACTCTTTTTTAAAATTCAAATTTTATAACTAAGGATAATAATTGATTTTCAAACCATCATAAAATTTTCAAAACCAAAAAAATATCTCTAAAATTTGTTTTAGAGGTACACCTTACTTCTACAATAAAGCAGTTAACCTTTTACATTGTTCGGACCTCACCTCGATTTCTCTAAATAGACTTAGCCTATTCTCATAAAACTCTAATGAGTTGAACCGGCTGACTCGGGCTTGGGGCGAAAGAAAATCACGTGCAAAGGGATTTATTTTAACTTAGTAAAGGTGAAACAGGGAATCACTTCTATCACTTTTCTAACCATTGGATGTGGTCGTAAAATTTTCAATTTAGCGGAGTTTCTAAAACATATAAGAACTCACCAAAAATATAATAAAAGAAACGTTGTGGAAGCGATCACTTGGTGGGAAAATATTACAGTTTTTTGTGGTCACTTCGGAAAAATATCTCAAATGTTCATCACTATTCCGGGCCCTAGCCAATCCCTAGTCCCCGTAGGTTGGCAAAGGGCCGGCCTAGGCCAGCCCAGCCATTACATAGCCAAAGAGGCCATGGCCATGGTCCTGGCCCAGCCCTAACCCTATCAAGGCCACAGCACGTCAAAGAAATCCAAAAATATAAACGGAAAAAATAAATAAAAAGTGGGCAGATAGGGTGGAAGCGGATCGGCCCGGCCTGTCCCACCTTGGGCCGTGGTTGCTCGGCCCTGGCCTGCCCTCAGGCCACATTTTGTGGCCCAAGCCCTAGTTTTCTTGGGCCAGGCTGGGCTGGGCCACCCGGCCCATTGCCCCCCATAATCACCATCTATCATCAGACGATGATGGAGAGGGAAATCGACCCACGGAATTTGTCATGACTTGGATGGACGATCTTGGCCTCTCACCATCTCGAGGTCAGCTTCATGATCATGCAGCGCATGTGGTCATGAGAGATTGCAGCTCGTAGATATTAAAGGAAATGATGCATTATATATACCTGCAAGCCATACAAACAAATGGTGCCCATGCCCAACCAAGAGTGCAAGGAATACATGTCCGGTTCACCCAACTTCCTGTGGTACTTGAACGCAGCATACACGCCAACCACTCCCAAGACGAGACCCACTAAATGCAAAAGCATGTGTATAGCCTTCTGGGCTCTCTTCGTTGCTCGGACCACCCTATAAGCGACGATTGCTGACAATCAAAGAACACAACACTAAGGGAACCCTTATTAAAATTAGGGCATGATCGACGGACCACCCTATAAGCGACGATTGCTGACAATCAAAGAACACAACACTAAGGGAACCCTTATTAAAATTAGGGCATGATTGACTAACAAGAAAGTTTTTATGTTAATATATTTTAACATAAAAGAACTCCTCTATGTGATTAGGTATGAAATTTTTTCACAACAATTGGTCCAATTTTATTGTCAACTTTTCTACTGTGGATCGATTGGTGTGAAAATATTTCTATACTCAATCAAATGGGGGAGTCCTTTAATGTGAAAATATTTTATGCAAAAATTTCATACGAACAAAATGTTTTGTTTGGCACTTTTTTGTGGTGCCACTTTCCCATGAAACAAACATGAGAAATAGGTATAGTCAATGGAAATTGCCCTCGAAGTGAAGGAATTTGGTTCCAACACACATGCCCTGAACGTAGGTAGAAAAGGAGAGTAAAGGGTTACCTTCTCCTCCACAAAAAATTAGCCCAAGAAACATCAAAACGGGATGGACCTATAAAATATTAGCATTCGTCAATCAGTAGGAGTGGAAAGTACAAGAGAGAGCTAGTCCATAAACTTAGCAATCTAAACAAAACAAACCAAAAGATGTAATGAAAATGAACTAAAAGAGAGCCTATGCATAGTGAATAATAGATTGGTGAAGAAGTTGGTGAAATGAATCGAACGTTGAAAATGTGGAGCGCATTTTCAGAGTCCAAATTGAGGCCTCCACGAAAGTGTATATTCCACAAGAGCATCAGGATACCGGCAGCTATGCCGAGAACAAGAGCAATTCCTGCGAAATGTTGCCCTGCCATCTCTCTCTCTAATTTAGGGATGAGAAAATGCTGTGAGGTAATGTCTGACTTTCACTTGTATTTATCAAAGAGAGAAGGGATGCCTTTGCATCTTTGTAAGAGCAACGCTGGAAAGGTTTTTCTCAGGGTGCTTGCTTCGTTCATGGGGGAGGTATTTAGGATAAAATACCAATCTTTTTGTTTTCTTTGGCTATATAAGCATGAATGGGTCTCTGATCTTTTTCACTGGTGAGTTGGAATCGAATACCATTCATTTGTAGCAAGTTTCATTCAAGTCTCAAAACGCACTAGTAAAATTTGGAGACAAGCTATCCAATGTTTCACAGGATTCGATATATACCCCCTTTTTCTTTTTCCTCTCCCTTTTTTCTGTTTTTTTAACTCACGATCTGTTCCTTGGGAGCCACGTCGTCTCACTAGATTGGGGATATACTTTGCCCCCGTTTTGCTCCCGGATGATTCAAAAAAGGTTTGGTCTATTACTATTTGGTGTATTTGGATGGAAAGTTTTGGGGTACGTGGTGCAGGTAATTCACCCGGAGAATGTCTTTAAAGGCACATTTTTCATTGGGTCAGATCATTGGCAAAAGTAAAAAATTGGTTTTTTGTTTATCTTAATTAAATATAGCTTCCAACATTATTCTTCATTGGAATTTATCACCTCTCAGAATTGATATTCAGGTGGCATGGCTACTTCCTCCTCTAGTCTTATTTTAAGCTTAACATTGATGGTTCTCTATGCAGAATCTAGATAATGCTAGGGGCATTATCAAGATTGATGTAGGTGGTTTTATTGCGAGCTTTGCAGCTCCGTTGGGCACCAATTCGAATAACACAGCTGAATTCTATGCACTTGAGATGGGGATTTCATTGGCATTGGAATTTAATTATGTACCTCTTGTCATTGAGTGTGACTCTAGGCTTCTTGTTGATTCCTGGAATCGCCGTTGCAGGCCTCTTTGGAGATTGTGTTTAATCATGGATAGTAGCATATCTAAGCTTGCATTTTTCATTGATCAGTAATGGAAGGCCCAACATGCTTATAGGGAGGGAAATATGGTTCTGAATTCTTTGGCCAAAGCAGCCGTCTCTATGAATGACGCAACTGCATGGCGTGCTCACCCCTCTGCTTTTGTAATGCCTTACAATTCATCTAATGTTGCTAGTTTTCCCTTGCCAAGCGTTGTATAAGAGTATTTATGTAAGGAGAAAGTTTATATAGAGTCGACGCTCTAAACAATCAAATTGGAGCCCACCTCAAATATTTCACTAGAAGAAGTTGTTTCGATACCCAAATATCCTCAAATTGATCATCTTGACATTAAGATGCCTGGACATGAGAAAAAAAAACAGATTTCAAGCTTTGGAAACAACGCATATTGTAACGCATTTTTGAACCGTTAACTTTCAAGATTTTCAAGTTTTCATAGATCTGCTCAATCTATATTATGTTTTAAGCTTTAAATTTTATAATTAAAGATGAAATTATATTTTAAGGCTATCACAAATATTTCTAATATTGAAACCACATTCCTCGACACTATTTGAAGGTGCGTTTTACTTTGATTGTTTAGAGCATCGGCTCTATACAAATTGCACCTTTTATATAATACCTCTTTTGATTCTTTAATAAAATGGGTAAGGGCCGATATCCCCACTAATTAAAAAAAAAAAAAACAAATAAAAATGAGTGCTACAGAACTTGGACTAAACTGGAATTCTACTAACAAATTACAGTCTTTATTACAATTGACAAACAAGTACAACCTCTCTCATCTTTTTTCTTTTTTTTTTGACCAAAGTTATCAATTCTTATTGCAGAAATTCAAGCAAAATTACAATAATCAAGGAGAAAAGGAGTCAAGAGATTGGCCAAGGAAGGAAGAAGCAAGTGAAACCCCTCTTTTGGCCTGATCATCAGCCACAATGTTGGCCTCTCTGCAAACATGCTTGAAAGACAGAGAAAGCAGCGCAATCATATCCATCACCTGACCCCAAATAGACCGCAATCTCTAAGGGTTTTCTGTTTTCTTACACCACTTAATCACATTAAGAGAGTCGCCTTCCGCCACAATAATGCTTCCCAGGTTTCTAGATTTAATTAACCGTAGGCCATAAAGCAACGAAGAAAACTACGCAACATTAACAGTGGCAACCCCAATAGGCCTAGCATATGCTAAGAGCAACAAAGAAAACTCCGCAACATTAGCAGTGGCAACCCCAATAGGCCCAGCATATGCTAAGATAACAGTACCATTCGAGTCCCTAATTACACTACCTATACCCCCGTTCCCGAGTTACCAAAAGAGCTCCCATCGAAGTTCAATTTTAAAGACCCACGGTAAGGAGGTAGCCAGTGTCCAACTCGTCGAGAATTGGGGACCATGGAAGAGACCAAATTGGCTAAGTTAAAGCGAACATCCGTCTCAAAGATACCCCTCCCTTCATTAGTAGCCGAAAACCAATACCAAGAGGTATGTAAACTACGATGAAAGAGACTCTCACAAGAGAGAGCAACCCCATCAAAGGTGTGGTGGTACGCTCTCTCCAAAACTCCCAACAAATAGCCCCCTTAATGATTTGCCACAAGATAGCTCCCAACTTTGGAAGGTTAGGGAATGCCAATTGAGAAATGATACCCAATACATCCTGAGGCCTAGCCAACCTAAATCCAATTATGTCCAAAAAGGAAGCCGAAATATGCGAAGCAAAGGTACAATGAATAAGAAAATGTAAAACAGACTCACCATTATCCTTACACATTAAGCAAACATTGGGAAGGATTTTACCTCTCTTGATTAAAGTGTCAACCGTCAGGATCTTATTTTGACCAGCTAACCATAAAAAACATTGGACCTTATGAAGACCCCTCCATTTCCACACCGGAGCAACCTGGGGCAAGGACCATCTGGGCCTATCATGGAAAAGTATAACCTCTCTCTCTCCCCAACTCTCTGCACCTTCTCTTCCTCTCACGTTCCTCTCTCTTCTTAGATAACTCTTTCTCTAGTATCTCACTTATGTTAGCCTTCATCTCACTCTAGCAATCTCTACGACTCTCTCTCTCTCTCTAAAATTCTTTCACTCTTCTCTAAAATTATCTAGACACCCTCTTGGAACCCTACAACATGCCCACACCTATTATCATTTCCGATACAAGGGTTTTCTCACAAACTTAACTCTCAATATTTTTTTAGAACTCATGCGATGCATGTGAACAAAAGATGTCATGCATAGAATATGGTAAAATGGGTTTACTCAACAATAGCAACTCTTAATCCCATTTTTCAAAATTTTTCATTCCAAGTAGGATCGCCAAATATTTGAAAGTGTCTGCTTTCAATGTCTTTGTCAAGATTTCAACTGCTTCTTTTTCTGACAAACAAAATACTAGCTCAATTTCACCTTGTCAAAAAAAAAAAAAAGTTCAACCTAAATATTTTTGACATGCTCCCAAATCAAATGAAATATTTTGTCTATGCTACTATAAAACACTGGATTCTTGGCTAATGCAATCGGCAATTTATTGCTGATTTTGATTGTTGTAGGGCTTTCTAGTGGTACCTGCCAATTCTTCAAACCACTTTACAACCAAATCACATGGCATACACATGAAAAATATTGTTATATATTCAGCTACACATTGAATAAAGCACAGTCAGCTGCTTCTTTGAGCACCATGTACAAGCTATAGAACCAATGTAAAATACATAACACGTAGTACTCTTTCTGTCGTACAAATCACTGCCCGAATTGTTGTCACAATAGCCAATAATCTTGAATTTATTTGAATGAGAATAGAGAAGTCCATAATCTTTAGATAAAGAGGAATTCTATTGGCTATCTCCAAATGAGTTTGATTAGGATTCCATGCACTGACTTATCAAGCCCACTCCATATAAAATATTAGGTCAAGTACATGTCAAATAACACAAGCTACCACTCAGGCTTCTGAAGTATGTGGCATCAATTTTGGAGTCTATCATATTTTTTTATTCAACTTATATTCAACATGACTGGTTACTATGTTATAATGTTTCATTTCAAAATTTTCAAGAATTTCCTTTGTATATCTACTTTTTGACAAACAAAAGCACCATCATCACTTTGTTTCACTTCTTCCAAGAAAATAACTTACAAGTCCAATGTCAATCATTTCGAATTCATTAATTATGGACCACTTAAATCAATCAATCATTCTTGGATTATTTCCATAAAAGTCAAATCAGACATTTCAAAAAACTATTTTCATGAAAGTATTTATCAATCATGGCATTTAAAACTAGGTGTTTGCTTTAACCCATACGATACCTTTTTTAATTTATAAACTTTTTTTTCAAGCCCGAATGAATTCAATATAAACTTCTTCTTGAAGATAACCATTCAAAAATACAAACTTGACATCCATTTGAAAAAAAAATGATTTCTTTTGAGCAGCCAAGGCCATAAGTAATGTAATGTATTCAAACTAACAACTGCATAAATACCTCCTGGTAGTCAATCGCTGCCCTTTGCTTGTAACATTTGGTGAGCAATCTTGCTTTACATCTCCAATTCACCCTTCTCATTCTTCTTTGTTTTATAAACCCATTTTACACCAATTGCTTTACACCCCTTTGGAAGTGATGTAAGCTTCCATGTGTCATTTTTCTCAATAGCTTAAATCTTCTCATCCATCACCTTTCCCCATCTTTTTTCATGGACTATGTCATCGAAAGCTACATGTTAACATTTAACAAAGAAACAACATAGAGTGTGTTCTGTTTGTATATTCAGTTCACACATATATTTCATACAAACTTCACTTCGTAGGTGATCTTTCACTTGAATTTTTACCCATGGAAGAACTAGATGAACTTGACTCATGTTGAAGAGATGAGCATGAAATAATTTCTTTTGACCTCTGTTGCACATTGTCAAGCTTTTGATTTCTCATCATAACCAGTAAAAACACTATTTTGGTTATATCTTCCAATTTAGTTCTCATTTGTTTGGAAGATGTGAGTAGGCAATGCCCCCCAAACACCCTTATGTGAATAATATTGAGCTTATGCCTACCCCAAGTTTCTTATGGAGTAAAAAATTGAACATTTCTAGTAGGACGTCTATTCAAAATATATACTAAGCATGCTACTGCCTCTGCCCAAAATTCTATGGCATGCCTTTACATTTTATCATGTCAGAAAAATAATTATAAAAAAACTTCAATTGAAAATTATAGAGAGAGAAAGATAGATATAAAAGGAATTTTGCTGCAAAGCTTCTGGATAGCTAGGGAGATGGGCAAATGGCTCTGAGATTTTTGTCTGTGAGTGAGCCCCCATTTATAAGCATTGGAGCTTATCCCCTTGCCATATATGGCATGTTTTGCATCCAATGGTCTAGATTTCTCTATACCCATATCAATAGCTAAGCCTTCATTTTTCTATTATTCTCTCTCTCTTATCCCAAAAAAAAAAAATGTTTGGTTAAATATGACCATTAGAATATCATTGATGGGTGGTTAAGAAAATAACGAAAGAAAATGAAACTTGCCATAAAAGATAGTTAAAAGATTTGAATGCAATGAGACCATTATAGCAAGTATATAATGTAAACTAATTGAATTAAATGCATTTAAAAATAGAATGTAAGAGAGGGACTATGAACACTATGGTGGTCATGAGGCCTTAGTGGCCATATTCCAACACTCTCACTTGGCCAAAAGGCTGAATGCATCAATGTTGTAAAGCCACAAGGTTTTACCCAATGTGACATGCTTCATTACAAGGTTTATCCACCTATATGATTTAATCCTTTGTAGCATTAAAAGAGGTGCATCTTGGGAAGAAAAACTATATTTCTTTAAGTCTTATCATGATCACATGCTTGGAGAATATTTTAGTAGTCAATCCATTTGTTAAAGGGTATGCTATTATATCATTGAAAGGCAAATAACTTACTGCAATTTCTTTTATTTATCCTCCATCTAGGATATAATGATAATTAACTTCAATGCCTTAGAGCTCATTTCTCTATTTTTCATTAACAAAATTGCAGTCTGGTTATCACAAACTATCTGAACTGGTCCGTCGGCTATTTTTGAAGAAAAATATTTATAAACCGATAGAGAGAGAAAGATATAAAAGAAATTTTATTGTAAAGCTTCTGGATAGCTAGAAAGATGGGCAATGGCTCTGAGATTTTTCTCAGTATTTTCTAATGGGTGAGTAAGCCCATTTTTTAAGCATTGAAGCTTATCCCCTTGCCACATATGACAGGTTTTGCATCCAATGATCTAGAATTCTCTCTGCCATATCAATAGCTAACCCTTCCTATTTTATCACTCTCTCTTTCGCTCTCTCTTACCTCAAAGAAAAACTTTTGATTTAATGTGACCGTCAGAATATCATTGATGGTTGGTTAAGAAAAAGAAAGAAAGATAATGAAATATACAGTAAAAGATAGTCAAAGGATTTGAATGCAATGAGACCATTATAACAAGTATATAATATAATTAAATTGAATTTAATGCATTTAAAAATAGACGGTAAGTGGGGGACTATAAACACTATGGTCATGAGGCCTTAGTGGTCATACTCTAACACTACCACTTGGCCAAAAGGCCGAATGCACCAGTATTGCTAAGCCACATGGTTTTGCCCGTATAAGATTTTACCCAATGTGACATTTTTTACTACAAGGTTTTCTCTATCAACAAGATTTAATCCTTTGAAGCATTCAAAATGTGCCTCTGGGAAAGAATAATTATATTTATTTAAGTCTCATCAAGGTCACATGCTTGGAGAACATTTCAGCAGTCAATCCCTTTGTTAAAGGGTCTGCTATCATATCATTGGAAGGTAAATAACTCAGTACAATTTCTTTTTTTTCCTCTATGTCTAGGATATAATGATAATCAACTTCTATATGTCTACCCTTAGAGATCATTGCTCTATTTTTAATTAATGAAATTGCATCCTGGTTATCACAAAATATCTAAACTGCCTCATCGGCTATTTTTCAGTTTCAAATCCCTAATGTAGTGGCTTATCTAAATGGTAAAAGTAAAAGTTGTACTACAAGAGATCTATTTTACTTCCATTGTGCACCAGGCAATACATTCACGTTTCTTACTAAACCAAGAAACAGAACCTCCTCTAAAGAGAAAAAGATTTCCAAAAGTAGATTTTCTATCATTAGGATCTCCTACGAAGTTCACATCAGAGAATCATTGAATTTGCAGATTATCAACCTCATAGCATAATTTATAACGTTTGGTTGCTTAGATATATCTGAGTATCCTTTAAATTGCTTGCCAATGAGTCATACTTGGGTTACTTTGAAATCTACTAACAAATCCTATTGTAAAACTAAGGTCCGATCTTGTACAAAGCATGGACCCAATGGCTTGTTTGTATGGAATATGTTTCATTTCAGCCTTATCTGCATCATTAATTGGACATTCTTTCGTTGATAACTTATTATCTTTATAAATAGTAGTTTTCATTGGTTTGCAGCTTTTCATATTAAATCTTTTAAAGACATTATCTAGATTATTTTTTTTTGAGATAAGTAGAGAAACCTAGAATTTCTATCCCTTGTAGTTTTTATTCTCAAAACATATGACGCTTCTCTTATGTCCTTCATTTCAAAACGTGAAATAAGCCAAGATTTATCATTTCCAGCAAAGAGAATATCATCCATATATAGAGATAAAATCACAAATTTACTCCCGCTGTTCTAAACATATACACAGTGATCCAATCTATTAGCTATATAGCCAATTTTGACAATTGTCTTGTGAAAAGTTAATTACCATTGCCTAGATGATTGTTTTGGACCATATAATGATTTTTTCAATTTATATACTTTTTCTTCTTGACTTGTAACTACATATCCCTTTAGTTGATTCATATAAATATCTTCTTTTAATTCTCCATTTAAAAAGGTCGTCTTAACATCTAATTGAAATAATTCCAAGTCAAAATATGCAATTAATGCTAATATTATTCCTATGGATGCAAATTTTCCTATAGGATATTATGTCTCCACATAATCAATTCCTTCTTTTTGCGTAAATCGTTGGGCTACTAATTGAGCCTTATATTTATCAATGGTTCCCTCAGCTTTACATTAATTCTTAAGAGTCCATTAATATCCTACAACCTTCCTATCTACAGAGACGTCTACAAGTTCCCATACTTGATTTCTTTCAATAAAGTTAATTCATCATCCATAGCATTGACCCATTCAGATGATTCAGTTGAATTGATGGCTTCACTATAAGTAAATGGTTCATCTATCTCATCCATATTTAAGAATATATAATGCTCATCTATAAGGAAAGGAGGAGCTCTAGACATATCCAGATTACAGGACTTAATAATGTCAAAATCACTAGTTGTTGGTATAAGATCTATGGGATTGCCTTGATCTTTATTGTGTTCTTCTTCAAATAAGTCAACATCTTTATTTTTATTCTTTTCGTTATCCAAATTTTCAAGAAAATGGGCATCCCTACTCCCAATTAAGCTTCTATTGTCATGATTATAGAACTTGTATCCCTTACAATTATCAGTACATGGTTTATCTATCTCATCGTCATTTAAGAATACATAATACTTACCTATTTGGAATGGAAGAACTTTAGACCTCTGATTTTTTTGCAGATTACGGGACTCAATAATGTCAAAATCACTAGTTGTTGGTATAAGATCAATGGGATTGCCTTGATCTTTATTGTGCTCTTCTTCAAATAAGTCAACCTCTTTATTTTTATTATTTTCGTTATCCAAATTTTCAAGAAAATGGGCATCCCTACTCTCAATTAAGTTGTTATTATCATGATCATAGAACTTGTATCCCTTAGAATTATTACAGTATCCTAAAAATTAAGATTTAATTGTTTTACTGTGGAGTTTGGCTCTTTGGCGATGTGTGATGAACATATGTGCAGGTGATCCCCAAATTTTTAATATACTTTGGTGTGGTTTTCTTCATGTCCAAAGTTCATAAGGGGTCAATTCTATAAACATGGTTGGCACTCTATTTAAAATGAATATAGTTGTACTAATGGCTTCTCCCCAAAAATTTTGAGCTAAGTTGGCACATAGATCTAACCATTTCCATTAAAGTCCTATTGCGTTATTCTGCTACTCCATTTTGTTGCGGGGTGTTTAATAAGGTTGTTTGATGTATTATATCATGATATTTACAAAGTTTGTTAAATAATCCAGAGGTATATTCTCCTCCCCTATTGGTCCTTAGAGTTGTTATATGTCTTCTTAATTGATTTTCCACTTCTGTCTTATATTCTTTGAGCGTTTCTAAAGCATCATATTTTCTACTAATTAGGTATTCATATCCATACCTAGAGCAATCATCTATGAAGGTTATAAAATACTCCATACCTCTATATGTCTTAATATTCAAAGGTCAACATATATCTGAGTGGATTATAGTAAGCAATTATTGTGATTTTTGTCCTTTAGGGATTGGCTTTCTAAACAATTTTCCTGATAGGCATTGTTCACAAATTTGGAACTTAGTTTCTTTAAGAATAAGTATTAGTCATCTTTTTACTAATTTGTACATTTTATTTTTATTAATATGTCATAATCTCAACTGCCAAATATTTACATAATTTTCAACCACATTCATTGCCAAATTGATATAAGAATAAATACCATCATTCATTCTGTTAACAATATTTAAACAATACAAATTTTCAACTTTCTCCTCCCAAACATAAACTTGATCGTGTTTCCCAATAGACACCTTTCTAGACATGAAATAGACCTCATAGCCCTTTTCATCTTAGGGACAAAAATAAGGTTGCGTCTCATATTAGGTGCATATAAAGTGTTAGTGAGGAGAAAATTTACATTCTCATGCAACTCCAGCTGGTATGTACCAACACCTAGCACATCATAGAAAGTGTCATTTCCTATGTATATCCGCTGGTCGGCGGTTTTAACTTCCTTTAAATCGATAAAACCATAGTTTTAGAAATAGTCTGGTCGATGCAAAATCCACCCACCATCCTCTTATATCATGATCATCCACCATAGATTCAGATACCACAGAAACTAAGTCAAATTTCTTGTTATTCATGTGGTTGCTCCTTTGTCAATTATTCCTACGATAGGTATTATTGAAAATATTTTCATTTGGACATTTAGGTTTAATATGACTATCTCTCAGTAATTGTAACATTTTGGCGGGTTGTTGTAGGCCTTTCTTCTTTATGGTTTGAAAACCTTACCCTTCTCTTTAAATCAATTGTTGTTATTTCGATTATTGTAGGGTCTATGGTGGTCACTTTTAGAGGAATTTTAGACAAAGTAAAATTATGCCTTTCCCTTTTTATTCATTCTTTCTTCCTCTATACTCAGGTGCATGGGTAAGTTCAACATGGTAATTCCTTGGGATGAGTGATTAAGAGCAATGACTACAGATTCCCATAACTGTGGGAGACTATTTAACAATGTTGACGCTTGCATATGACCAGGAATGAAGTTTCTCATCACAATAAGGTCTTTATCATTTTATTAACATGATCTACTATGGATTCATTTTCCCTCATCATACATGAACTGTATTTCTCAAACAAAGTTGTATACGGGTTTCAAATGTAGATTCATGTTTTTCAATCAAAGCTTTAATAATTAATTTATATGTTTCATAATCTTCAAAAATTATTATCAAATCATCCTCCATAAAAGTAAGCAATGTAATTTTTGCTAATTTATCATCCCTTTCCTATTTCACAAGTTCTCTTCTACTATGGGCAGAGGGGTTTAAACCTAATTCAGGTTTAGTAGAAGTCAAAATGTAGTCAATCTTGTCTTGAATCGATATGTAGTTCTCACATATGGAAATTGACCCATTAAGTTTTTCGATTTTAGATAGTTCACTCATCTAGCATCCATGTTTTCAAATAAATATAAGAATTTCAACAAGTCAAGGTTTAGATCAACTGACCACTTTGTTGATGAACGATTTACCAATTTCTTGGGTCAATGATGAGTCACAAATCTCTTAAGGGAGCAACAGGCACTTGCCTCTAAGAAATCACCGATGATTCCCAACTCGTTGTGCCTTAGATGTTTCTGGCCTTTTAACAAACAGTTGGCATAGCCGCCCAAAAAGATTCGTGAAAGAATAAGACAACAAAAATTATTTCATTTGATTTTCAACCCCAAATATAAGTGTTCCCTTTGCACATGTAATGGTTACCAGCACGCAAAAAAAATTGAATGAGAAAAAACATGGGAACTATAACTTCCCAAAATCAACAATGGGTTGAGTGAGAATGGTGTGTGGTAAATAGAAAAAAAAAATTGACGTCCCAATATTTAAGTTGGAAAAGGTCTTCGTTGAGTTGGGAGAGATGGCAGTAGTAAAAAAAAAATGACATCCCTAATTGCTGCTTTATAGTACTGCGTAAACTTGTGGAGAGAGAGAGATGCAAAAAATAATAATTCCACCCAATAAGGTTCACAAGGATATGAAAGAGAGTGATGGAGGCAACAGAAGAAAAAAAAAAGGTGTATTCAATGGACACAAAAAAACATGACTCTAAGGGGTTTAAGCGAATAAATCAATAGACAAATAAGAGCACATAAGGACAAGCACATGAGTATAAAAGAAGATACTCAAGTAAAGATAAAATAAAATTTTTTCTTTGAGGTAAGAGAAAACAGTGGAGCCTTGACTACGTACACTTGTAGTTGGCAATAGCGTATTCCTTGGGATTGGGCCATAAGCTCAAATGCTTATAAAAAGAGCACACTCACCCACTAAAAAATACAGAGAAAAACCTCAGAGCCATTGTCCATTTCTCTAGCTATCCAAAAGCTTTACAACAAAATTCCTTTTATATATTTCTCTCTTTATCATTTTATAAATATCTTTTTTCAATTTCCATCTTCAAATCCCTAATGAAGCGGATTATCCAGACAGCAAAAGTAGAAGTTATACTATAAAAGATGTATTCCGATTTCATTGTGCACTGGGCAACACATTCATGTTTCTGACTAAACTAAAAAACAAAACCTCCTCCAAAGAGGAAAAGATTTCCAGAAGTGGATTTTCTATCATCAGGATCTTCTGCAAAGTCTGCATCAGAGAATCTTTGAATTTGTAAGTTATTAGCCTGATAGTATAATTTATAATGTTTGGTTCCTTGAATATATCAGAGTATCATTTTAATTGCTTACTAGTGAGTCATACTTGGGTTATATTGAAATCTGTTGACATATCCTATTGCAAAATTAAGATTAGGTATTGTACAAAGCATAACGTATATAATAGACCCCATGGCTTGTTTATATGGAATATGTTCTAATTCAGCCGTATCTACATCTATAATTGGGCATTCTTTCTTTGATAGCTTCATACCTTTGCAATTATGAGTTTTCATCGGTTCGTAGTTTTCCATCTTAAATCGCATAAGGACATTCTATAGGTATTTTTCTTGAGATAAGTACAGAAGCCTAGAATTTCTATCCCTTGTAATTTTTATTCTCAAAACATATGATACTTTTCCCACATCCATCATTTAAAAATGTGAATTAAGCCAAGATTTAGTTTTATTTATCATTTCTATATCATTTTCAACTAATAGAATGTCATCCATATATAGAGATAAAATTACAAATTTACTTCCACTGTTTCAAACATATACACAATGATCCAATCTATTAGCTATATAAACAATTTGGGCAATTGTTTTGTGAAAAGTTAAGTACCATTATCTAAATGATTGTCTTCAATTTATATATTTTTTCTTCTTAACCTATAACTTCATATCCCTCTGGCTGATTCATATAAATATCTTCTTTTAATTCTCCATTTAAGAAAGTTGTCTTAATATCTAATTGAAATAATTCCAAGTAAAAAATTGTAGCTAGCATAGCATGGCCCACTATAGATCTAATCATTTCCATTAAAGTCATGCTGTGTCTTTCTGCTACTCCATTTTGTTGTGGGGTGTATGGTAAGGTCGTTTCATGTATGATACCATGATCTTTACAAAATTGGATAAATAATTATGACGCCTTAGAATTTTATGTCTTCCTAATTGATTTTTCACTTCTGTTTTATATTCTTTGAATGTTTCTAAAGCATCTTATTTTCTACTAATTAGGTAAGTATATCTATACCTATAGTAATCATCTATGAATGTTATAAAATACTCCTTACCACTATGTGTCTTAACATTCAAAGGTCCACATATATCTGAGTTGATTATATTAAGCAATTCTTGTGATTTTTTTCCTTTAGGGAATGGCTTCCTAGACAATTTTTCTGATAGGATTGGAACTCAATTTCTTTAAGATTAGGTATTAATCCTCTATTTACTAATTTTTTAATTTTATTTATATTAATATATCATAATCTTAAGGGCCATATATATGCATCATTTGCAGCCACATTCATTGCCACATTGATATAAGGAGTAGCCTGATTCATTTCATTAACAACATTTAAACGATACAAATTTTCAACTTTCTCCTCCCAAACATAAACTCGACCATGTTTCCCAATAGATATCTTCCCAGACTTGAAACGGACCTCATAACGCTTTTCATCTAACCTAGGGACAGAAATAAGGTTACACCTCATATTAAGTGCATACAAAGTGTTCATGAGGAAGAAGTTTACATTCCTAGACTCCAGCTTGTATGTGCCAACACCTAGCACATCACAAAAAGTGTCATTTCTCAAGTATATCTGTTGGTTACCGGTTTTGAATTCCTTTAAATCAACAAAACCATCCTTAGTTTTTGAAATATGTCTGGTCGATGCAGAGTCCACCGACTATCCTCTCATATCATGATTAGCTACCATAGAATTCAAAGACCATATAAACTAAGTCGAATTTCTTGTTATTCTTGTGGTTGCTCCTTTGTACATTATTCCTTCGGTAGCCATTTTTATAAATATTTTTATTTGGATATTTAGGTTTAATATACCCTATCTCTCCTCAGTTGTAACATTTTGACGGCATTGTAAGCTTTTTCTCTTTATGTTTTAAAAACCTTACCCTTCCCTTTAAATCGATTGTTGTTATTTCAATTATTGTAGGGTTAGGGTGACCAGTTTTAAAGGAATTTTGGATGAAGTGCAATTCTGCCTTTCCTTTTTTATTTCTTCTTTCTTCCTCTATATTCAAGTGCATGGGTAAGTTCAACATGGTAATTCCTTGGGATGAGTGATTAAGAGTAAGACTACAGGTTCTCATGAATGTAGGAGGTTATTCAATACAGTTAACACTTGCATATGATTGGGAATAAGTTTTTCCGTCGCAGCAAGGTCTTTAGCAAGAATAATCATTTTATTAACATGTTCTACCACATATTCATTTTCTCTCACCCTACATGGATTGTATTTCTCAAATAAAGGTTGAATGTGGGTTTTAGATGTAGATCCATATTTTTCAATCAAAGCGCCCATCATTAATTTGGATGTTTCATAATCTTCAAAAACTCTTATCAAATCATCTTCCATAAAAGTAAGAAATATGGTTTTTGCTAATTTGTTATCCCCCTCCCATTTCGCAAGTTCTCTTCTACTACGAGCAGAGGGGTTTAAACCCAATTTAGGTTTAGTTGAAATCAAGATGTAGTCAATCTTGTCTTGAATCAATATGTAATTCTTTTTTTGTTCAACATATTGAAATTTGATTCATTAAGTTTTTCGTTTTAGATAGTTCACTCATCACCAACCATAATATCACCAATCACCAATGAACGATTTACCAACTTTCCAGATGATGATGGCGATTTCCCTTTAGTCAATGGAGAGTCATGGATATGCTTAAACTGAGTAGCAAGTAATAGCCTCCAAAGAATTACCAAAATGAAAGACAAATGTTAATTGAAGGCAACAAAGCCTCGTTGCAAAAATAATCGAAACCCAATAGAACTTTTATCTTTGGGAGGCCTTTTACGGGTTTATAGAGGGTCCCAATGTATAAGGGAGGCCTTTCACACGAGTATTGAGGGTCGCAGCCTGATTGACGCATTTGACTTATGATTAAAAAGTTTTCTAGAGGGGAAAAGTTTATATAGAGCCGAGGCTCTAAATAATTAAATTTGAGCCTACCTCTAAAATTTCACTAGAAGATGTTGTTTTGATGCCCAAATATCTTCAAATTGATCATCTCGACATCAAGATGCATGGACATGAGAAAAAAAAATGGATCGCAAGTTTTGGAAATTGTATATTTTATGACGCATTTTTTGAACGTCAATTTTCAAGATTTTCAAGTTTTCATAGATGCATCGATCTACGCTATTTTTGAAGCTTTAAAATTTATAAATAAATATAAAAATATATTTTAAGGCTTTCATAAAGATTTGCAATATTGAAACCATATTTCTCGACACTATTTGAAGGTAGGCACTAATTTGATTATTTAGAGCCTAGGCTCTATACAAACTGCATCCTTTCTAGAGAGAGGGAGAAGCAAATAGAGTTGTGTAGAAGGGAGAGAATGGACACAATAAGTGGTTGAAGGGTAGAGCACACTAAAGAACAAACTAAGAGGTTAAAAGATAAAAGTATATAAATAAGGGAAAAAGTTTATATAGAGCCGAGGCTCTAAACCATCAAATTATAGCGTGCCTCAAAAATTTCACTAGAAGACGTCGTTTTAATGGTCAAATATCCTCAAATTGATCATCTCGACATCAATATGCATGGACATGAGAAAAAAATGGATTTCAAGTTTTGGAAATTGTATTTTATAATGCATTTTTGGACCGTCAATTTTCAAGATTTTTAAGTTTTCATAGATTTAGCGATCTACACTGTTTTTGAAGCTTTAAACTTTAAATAAAGATAAAACTATATTTTAAGGCCGTCACAATGATTTTCAATATTGAAACCACATTTCTCAATACTATTTGAAGGTGGGCTCTAATTTGATTTTTTAGAGCCTAGGCTCAATACAAACCGCACCATATAACTAAAAGCAACATTGCTTTGATGTAAACAGAAAATTGTGGCCCCTTGAGAACTTACGAGAGAGAGAGAGAGAGAGAGAGAGAGAGAGAGAGAGAGAGAGAGAGAGAGAGAGAGAGAGAGAGAGAGAGAGAGAGAGAGAGAGTAGAGAGTAGAGTAGAGTAGTAGAGTAGAGAGAGAGTAGAGAGTAGAGAGTAGAGAGAGAGTAGTAGTAAGTAGTACGAG
>NW_006494931.1:6390992-6435364 GCF_000471905.2 Amborella trichopoda | reverse complement strand
CCCTATCCCCCTGTGTGCCTTTGCCTCCCACGACTGCATATATTTTGTGCATATATGCGCGTGATCTCTAGTGTATACTTGTTTTATTCATATATTTTTTATTATGCACATAGTGTTTGTTTTGAGCGCAAATTTTGGTTGACTGACTTAGTTAGTATATTGCATTCTTCATGCTGTGTTGGGATAACACCAGCTCATGATTGAGAACATGCAACAGTGGCATCTCCTATAGTACGTTGGTTTATGCTTTTAGCAATTCTTAGTGAATAGCTTTTTTGGTCTCTTTTAATTCTATCTTGGGGTTTTTCTGTTTAAAGGATTCATGTGTGGAATATGATTTTCTTATATAGTTTCCTCAGTTATGAGATATCAATTAGTATTTAAGCGGTATTGATATAAGGTGCCTTATGTGGTATTTTAATATTTAGAAAAATGTGAATTTTCATTTTAAAATGGATTGCAAATTTATGTCAGTTATTGTTTACTATGCAATCTCTTATCCTTTAGCAGACTAAAATTTGCCTATAGTAAATCAATAAATAAATAAATAAATAAAAGCCAAGTTAAATTCGTTTAGTCAATTAAGGGTGGGTGATCCTTATTTTAAACCAAACAAGTAAGAATGATTGTGTAACCGCCAAAGTGGTGCAATCATGAGAACTTGGATGGTATTAAAATATTTGATGATTCTCAATAATAATTTTTGTTTTAATTGATTTTGGTAATAAAAACAAAAAGTGTGAATCATCAAGGAGCCCACAAATTGGCATTGAGCCGTTACAAGTAAAAATCAAACCTAAAGGTGGTTTTTTAATCTGTACGACTTGACAGAATAGGGTGGTTGGTGTGGGCACTGTAGACATAGATGGCGTTAAACCCAAAAGAGTAACGTCTTTGTTATCTATAATGTTTGTGATCAACAAGCCCTATAATGGACATAAGGATTGATTGTTCACTAACAATAGACCGTTTGCATGTCATAATCTCGGCCCAAATGAGGGGTTGTGATGATGCATCCTTTTACTAAAGGTATTTGACTTTAAGATAATGGAATATTAATTACTCAAGTTTATGGGTAAATACAATTTTGTGAGCTTAATTGTTCTAAAATCATGGAAGCTCTAAATCCCTCTACACTTACTGGATACTTAGCCGGAATTGAAACTCTGAATAGATCTAACTTCTCTGATTAGAAGCTAAATATTGATATCACGCTAGGTATTTTGGATCTTAATTTAGCCTTGCATGAAGATGAACCTCCCAAACCTAGCAATATAAGCACTACTAAACAAAAAGTTAAATATGAGAAATAGAAAAGATCTAACAGTATGAGCTTCATGATTATGATGAGGTTTCTAAGTAAGACTATATGTGGTGTTATTCCTAATAAGAACAATGCTGAGAGTTTCATGAGCAAAGTACAGGAACAATTTGTAGGTCCCACTAAAGCCTTGGCAAACACCCTTATGACAAAGTTACTGACTATAAGGTATGATGATCACAGCTCTATTAGGGACCATATTATACAAATACTTGATATCACAAATCAGTTGAAATCTATTGACATGGATATCTCATAAGGTTTTCTAGTGATGTTCATTCTCAACTCTTTGCTTGCGCAGTTTGATAACTTCAAGCTTGCTTATAAAACTCATAAGGAAAAGTGGAGTTTGAATGAAATTCAAATTACGTGTGTTCAAGAATAAGGAATATTAAATCAAAATAAGCTAGAAGTTGCCCATTTAGCGGTGACTAGCTAAGGCAGAAAAGGACCATTTAGAGGATTAGAAAATAAAGGTTATAAAAAGGTTATGGGACACATGCAAATTATCAATCAAATGTGACTACTCCTCAAATTAAGAAATAAAATGACCGGAAGAAAAGAAAGCACTTCTTTTGCAGGAAGAAATGCTATTTGAAGAGAGATTGCTTCAAATATAAGAAGTGGTTGGAAAATAAATATATCCATCAACAATCAAAGACTCAATCATGGAGAATAGAGGCTTGTGATGGAAAATGAAGTTGAGGAAAACATAAAGGCGATATAAGTAATTAGGTTAATTCTAGATGCTTGTCTTGTACTAGACCTGAGAGATACTGTTAATGTGTCAACTGTTGGGCATAATCTTATATTAGTATGAAAATTAGATATTTATAGTTTTAATTTAATTCTCACAATAAAAATTACTTCTTATTTCATAATGAGTGTATTGTGGGTTCTGAAAATTTATGTAATGGTCTCTATAAATTGAATTTGGATTATATTTTTTGTTGAATCCCTTTTATCCCTTCATGTGTGTGATGTGAAACATAAAAATGTGAATGAGAATTTTTATGTTGTAGCGTAGAAGGCTAGGGCACATCCCAAGAGAAAAGCTACAGAGATTAGTCAAGTAATAAGCTTAGTTTGTAACTCAAATTAGCTTGGAGCCATGAAGATTGTTGTCTAAATAGTGAATCTTATTCTTAGTAAAATGCTATACCAGAGACCCTATTTGAAGTTATGGGCTAGTAGGAAGCCTAGTTTAAAACATTTGCATCTATGGGATGCTCTGCAGAAGTCAGATTTTATAACCCTTTTGAAAAAATTAGATTTAATGTCTATAAGTTATTACTTTTTAGGTCTTCCGAATTACTGGAGAATCTTGTGGATAAATCTCAAGTTCCATGGGAGCAGATTCACTATTTTGGTTCTACATATAAATGACATTCTACTGCCAACTGTGACTTTCATATGTTGCATGAAATAAATATTTTTATCTTTGATATGAAGGACTTGGGTGTAGCTTCATGTGTGATTAGCACAAAAAATCATTGAGATTGATCTCAAGGAATTTTGGGACTATCACAAAAGGCATATATTAAGACTGAGCTCAAAAGGTATAGTATACATAATTGTTCTCCAAGTATAGCGCTTATTATCAATAATGATAAAGTCAAAAATTATAATATCCCAAAAATAACTTATAAAGGAAGAATATAAAAAATATCCCTTATGTATTAGCTCTGGGAAATTACATATATGCTCAGGACTGCACCTGTCCAAATACAACATTTGTGGTCAATATATTAGCTAGATATCAGAGTAACCAATGGCTAGAAAATTGGAAAGCGGCTAAGAAAATAATGACGTATATGCAAGGGATAAAGAATATTATACTCACATAAAGTAAATTGATCATCTTAATGTGATTGGATATTTGGTTATAGATTTTACTACCTATCCAGATGATAAGAAGTCGACATCAGGTTATATGTTTATGATGGCTGGTGGAGTCGTTCCATGGAAACTCGTCGATTACGATAGCAAAATTTACAGCTTGCTATAAGGCTACCAAGCAAGCTTTGTAGTTGCAGAATTTTATTTCGGGTCTTCGGGTTATAGATTTTATATCTAAGCTATTGAGATTTTAATTTGATGATTCTGCAGCAGTTTCTTCTTTTAAAACAACAAGAGCTTGGACTTATCTAAACATATAAAAATTAAATATCTTATTATAAGGGAGAAGGTAAGAGAACTTATAGTGTCCATTGAGCACATCAGTACAAAACTGATGATTGTTGTTAGCTTGACCAAGGGTTTGAATCCCAAATGGTTTGTAGAGCATGTTGCTCATATGGATTTACTGACATGAGGGATGCGCTTAGTTAGTAGGAGTTATATTGCTTCCATACAGTATGTGACACTTATTCAATTTGATTTATGCATATTGGATGCATCGAAGTTCATGTTTTATATGTATAGATAAGAATAACATGATATAAAGTTTTGGACCATTTTTAGGTGGGAAATGGATTTTTACTATATCATAAAATTTTTGTCCACCATAAAGGTTAAATGTTGGATACTATAGAGAGTGTTGGTGCTAATACTATAACTATGGAACAACAATGTGTCATTTCTAGAATACAATTATCCTTCATGATTTGGTATTAGTAGTTTCACTTGTCAAAGTCTTAATTTTGAGAGAATATTTTGCATTTGCTTGAATTGAGGATGTATTTCAAATAATAATTATTGTTAACCCTAGTGGGAAAATGTTGGAAAATATCCCTAATTTGTGGTCTAATGATAATTGTATACATATAATATTGTACACAATTTAAGTGAGTCAATTATCCAATATTAAGATAAAGATTAATGATAATCATCTCCCCTACTCTCTCTTAAAGATAACTACCTATGATGGATTAGGAAAAAAGAAAGAATCATAATAAGGAAAGGATATAAGGTGACAGTCTCAGCACTTGCTCATTCTCCATGAGAAAGTTTCCCATTAAGTTTGGAGGAGAAAAGATGTGAAGGCTGATCCACCCCTTTAGAAATCATAACAAGAAGTCATTTTCTTTTATTGTTGGATCATGAAAGGTATGTTTACATCTACTATTCTATTCTTATTTTTCGATGATCGTGAACAACGATCCAAGAAAGATTTACATGTTTTTTGGGTTCTTAAATATATAAATCTCCAGTTTACTTTTACAATATGATGATTCAAAACAAGGTGAATAATGCTACTATTCAAGGAGGTTGCTTGCGACTCAGACTTCTATTCTTTAAAACTCCCCATTATCCACCAAACTACCATGATCTCTCCAACTAAAGGTTGTTTGTATTTCATATGGAACTCAAAGTTGGTGCCTTCAACCTGTATTTTTTATTAGGGAATATAGCTAGAGTGAGCACTAGAGGCTAGGTTGAGATTTTTTATTATGCATAATCTCATTGGTTTTGTTCCCATCCTAGTGCTTAGAGTTTTGAAGCATCAAAAGAGACATTATGTTTCTTGTATCTTAAGGATGAATTGTATTTCTTATACACACGAATTACAGTATCGAAGGGCAGCAAACATCATCTTGAGAAGAACTCTGCATGCCCAAAAATAGGAAGGATTCAAACTTAACATTTGCCTAATTTGTTCTATCTTTGTGTTCCTATTTCACCCATCCGATCTCCAATAATTCCAGATGATATTTCATGGGTGAAAACAAGGAAACTGCCATGACTCACGTTGAAAGTTATAATCCACAATTTCATAAGGGTAGAGCACTTCAATGGAATGAATGTCAAAAGTTGGTAGCAAAATGTACTCTTCTTACTCACTACACTCAAAGTGTCTTACATAGTCACTGAATATATGCTTAAACTGCTGCAACCAACTGAAGATTCCATTGAGGAGAAAAATTTAATCTTACAAAAGGTGGATTGATGATAACTACATCTACAAAGGCCATATTCTCAATGCATTAGAGGATCCCATATACGATTTGCATGCATCTCTTGTGACAGCAAGAGGGTTATGTAAGCTTCTTGAAACCAAATATATCATAGAAAAGACTAGAAATAAAAGATATCTAATTTCTAATTTTTTGGACCTTTTATTCATTGAAAACAAGCCAATTCTTCTTCAAGTATATAAGTTACAGTTTGTAGTCAATAAATCTAAGTATTATGGTATTCACTTAGATGAATCTTTTCAAGTAAGTGTTATAATTCACAAGCTGCCCCAATCTTAGAAAGAGTATCAAAAGATAATGAAATATAAGAAAGTTGACCTTGATTTGGTGTAACTTCAAAGGTATCTTCGAATTTGAAGAAGATAATAGACTTCCAGAAAAGAAAGATGAAAGCATATAATATTAACCAAAGGAAACCTTGTTGATAAAAAATCACTTACTCAAAATAACAAGAGGTCTTTCTTTTTTAAGGTCTAGAATGATAATTTAAGGACCAGAAGTTTATCTTATCTTGGAATATTAGGGGCATTAATAATGAAGGTAATATCTATGACATTAAAAGTGTTATTTTACATTATGAATTTCATATCTATTGTTTACTTACAGTAAAAATGCGAGGTCAATCAGGATTCAGATGGTCTAAGAGGCTTGGTTTTAGCAATTCCTTGATTTTTAACAAGTATGAGGAGAAATCGAGAATTATGATGGTTTGGTACCCCAATATCTATAGTGCCCATGCTATTGATGTACATGATTAAGCCATTACCATATAGATATCCAAACCCAACACCAGTCTTTCATTTATTGTAATAGGGGTCCATGGACAGCCTAAGACACAGCAACCGTAGCATTTTCAAGCCTTTGTTGGTGGTTGGGAATAAAACTAAATTTTTTATGATTTTCTTATGTTTTATTACATATATAAAAATAAAAGCTAGACTATGTGACCTTGGCAAGCATATACCAATTAAAATTTTTCTTTCTTTCTTTATTTTCACCAGTCGGATTACTTATATATGTCCAAATCTATAAAGAGAAACAATAAAAACACAAAGAATACCAATGACTCTCATGTGTTGCCACTTTAACAATTGTTTATTGCACAAACATAATTACATAAACTTGATCTTGGGATCATGAAACACTCAATACTTATGGGAACAAAAAACATAAAAGATTACTCCAACTGGACTTTGCACACCCCACTCTGGATCTCCTCCTCTAATGGTGCCTGTGAGCAATAATCTATCTTGTAAAGAGTCTCAGGTTTTTCTGAAGAGACTCCCTGTGTTCATTAAACGTATGAATATATAGATTTGTCTTTTATAGACAAATTATATATTATAAGAATAAAAATAAATCATAAACACCTATATTATACCCATACTTATCATAAAATACAAGATATTGAGCCTACCCTTCCCATATTTACTGTACACCTTCCATATTAACCTGATATACAATGTATACTTTCCTTTGAAACTCCCCTTCAAACTCAAGATGCTATGAAAGAGAGCACATGGAGTTTGAACACTAGTTGCATAAACAAGTTATTGGATCTTCATGTGCATAGTAATCAGTAGAAGCAGTGGTTGCCATTCTCAAATTGCTTGATCAACAAGTACATATGAATAACAAAACAGGGTAAGTTCAAGCAACGACAGATCAACAAACCTCAGAAACAGACAGCTTGAATAGAGTAGGCTTGAGTTACAAACAAAAACTCCAAATCTTCTCCAGAGACAAAAAAATAGTTGAGATAGCTCAAAAAACAGAATGGCTCTTGGAAGAGCCAACAAAACTCGGTATATTCCGAGACAGATTCAGCAGCTCGCAAATAGACAAACATGATCAATTAACAGAACAACATAATCAATCATATAGAAAAGAACAGACATAGAAGATAATATCATAATGGTACTTGAAAGAGCCAACAAGACTTCGTACATTCTGTGATGCATTCAACAGCTCACAGACAGAAAAACATGATCGATTAACGGAAAAACATAATCAATCATATAGAAAAAAACACACAGAGAAGATAATATCATAAACAAGACATGGTTTTTTTATTTTTTCGATCGAAGGGTTTCAGAGCAATTTTGATTGATGGATTTGGTTCACTGGGAGAGTGGTTGATTTTAGGGGTGGGGCAGATCTGAGGGGTAGAAGCAAGTGTTGAGGGCTCACAAGATAAATGATTTACATTATTTCAGACTAGAGAAAGAAATGAAAACTCACCCCAAATAAACCGGATCCATATAATCTTTGAAAAGGCAGAAGCAAGATGAGGAGAGAGACATGATTGTTTCACCAAAAATGTGAGGTTGCATTGACGAAATTGGGTTGTACGCGTTCATCAAAGATTTCAGGTTTGATGTTCAAAGCCATACGTAGAGATGAGAACTTTTCCATGGATGAACTTTGACTTACTAGTTCATAATCACATGGACCATGAAATAAAGTTGGGCAAGAAGGAAAGCCATGTGGCACAAATATTGGAGATTCACATTGTCTTCAAGTGTCAACCTTGTACAATTCATAATCTTGATTTGCAACCAAAATTGTAAAACAAATTAATACTATAATTTGTTGTAGTCCTCTGATACCCCAAGTACTATTACCTGAAATGCCTTCTATGCTTCAAAGATAGTGTCCATCCATGTGAACAATGGGGACCTGAGAGTCCACAAAGCAAACAAGCAGCACAAGGCAAAGAAGGGGGAAGATTTTTGCAAGGGGATTGATCACGCATGAAGACAAAATCCCATTCAAAACGACAACAACAAAAGAGAACATTAAAGAGATAAAACGATACTGAATTTTTAGAAAAAAGTTAACCAATTTGCAGAGCAAAGTTTGGGAACATAAGTTTTAGAACAGATGCAAAGGATGGAATTTTCGGCAGATCTGTAGTGCTTATTTTTGGTAGATCTTCAGTTAAACTGGATTTTCCCACTAACTGGGTCAGATTTCATATGTTCGGAATAGGATCGAGTAATAACATATTAACAAACTTGATTATAAATGAATGGATGAATGAATACATCAAAGATGAATATGGTTATGATACCATATGAAGAGTCTCAGGTTTCTCAAGATAGTGTCTCAAGTGTCTCAAAAGAGACTCCATGTGCCTATTAGACAAATTACAGATGATAAAAATAAAAATAAATCATATACACCTATATTATACCTAGACTTACCATAAAATACAAGATATTGTGCTTACCCTTCCCATATTTACTGATTATAATATACACCTTCCATATTAACCTGATATACAATATATATTTTCCTTTGACATATAGATAGGACGTGCCCCCCCTTCCTTTTGCTATTTTTCAAGTATTATCTAAGGGGGAGAGATGAGCTAGAGAGATCAAGAGAGATGAGAGAGGGTGGAGTGCCACCTAGAGAGAGAAGAGAGATAGAGAGAGATATGAGAAGATATAGAGAAAGTGTAGAGATTTTGGACCCCTATTTATAGACTTTCTCTAGGGTTAGGGTTTCTAACAGTTAGGCATCCTTATGGAGATTAGATCTAGACCATTGATCAGAGGAAACCTGTAGAGAGAGAGATCTAAGTCACACAATTCTTAGGTCCGCCATCATGATTTAAAGGAAGTTGTTAGAACATTATCCTTCAAGTTCCCTAACCTAATCTCATCAAATAATAAAAATATGAAAAATATATTATATTTTCCTATCTCTTGTATAAATCTCTTATACATACTTTAAATTGAAATCACATTTCTTTAATTTCAAAAACTTTCAAAATTATTTTTTCTTGATTGAGTGCCTTATAGGCCTCATCGTGAAATAAGAAAGTGGCTCCCACAAGTGGCGCATGCCAGTCTATGATGCCCATCAATGAGCCACACTCTATCTCCATGTGTAAATTATGGTGGGCCCATAACTCATAGTGGGCCACCAATTACATGAATTATAAAAGTTATAAAATGATTTTTAGGAAAAAATAAATATTCGATTTTTCTTTCTAAATATTTAAAATATTGAAAAATCAATTTTTCTCTATTTATAAATCTATATTGAGAAAATGAAATATTTTGGGACTTCAAAATTTAAATTATCAATCTAAAAATCATTTAACATAAAAATAATTAACTTTAAATAATTATGATGGGAATTGGATCCAACTAGACCAAGGAATTATATATTTGGCACTTTATCTTCTGCTACGAACTATAATCTACAGTCACTTTCTCAACTGATCAGCAATTCCCATGACCCAAAGACCATCGCAGGGGTTCATGATCGGGCCACCAAGGCCAGCCAATAGGTGAAGGGACAGAATCATTGTTTAAGATTTGCAAGTTCTCCCCAGGGAATAGATCCAATATCACACAGACCTGGTGTAACCACAATTCTATGATGCATAAGAGTCATCTCTCGCACGTGCACAACTCTATGGTGCATGGTGCATAGGAGTCATCTCTTGTGCTCTAAATCATTGAACATCAAAATAATTAATTTTAAATACTTATGATGGGAATCGGATCCAACGAAATCATGAAATTATAAATTTGTTGAAGCACTCCATCTTCTACTACGCATAATAATCCACACTCATTTTCTCAATTGACAAGCAATTCCCATGACCCAAAGACCATCGCAATGGTTCATGATCGGGCCACCAAGGCCAGCCACTAGGGAAGGGATACAATCACTGTCTATGGTTTACAAGTTCTCCCAGGGGGATAAGTCCAATGTTACACAGACCTGGTGCAACCACAACTATATAGTGCCTAGGAGTCATCTCTCGCACGTGGTGATTCTTTCCCAATACATCTATCATATGTACGTGTCGTGTGATGGTTCAATGATAAGGTTTTGGACCTTGTCTCTACAATCCTACCATCACACAAAAGGGTCGCAAAGTTCATTGGCTCACTACCCTGGGCAACTCCGATCTCATCAAAGGATGACATTGCTAACCCTCCCCAAATGTACTTTATATTCAGATAATTAAAGGTTTCCCAACTCAATTAGCCTAGCATGTTAAGCTTAGTCTAAGTATCGATAAATAGTATTTGCTTATCTCGGTTTGTCTGGATCACACTCCCACTGGAGTTTATTGTTCCGACAGTAAATTTGGTTACATGCTCTGATAAGCCCTTTAATAGCCACAAATATCCAACAAAAATGGTGTGGGATTTTAGTCCTTCATAGAAGAGGATGGTGTGGATTGAATGGTATTTAAGTGTGGGTATTCTCATGCTTTATATTCTTAGAAGTTAGAACAAATGTGAAAGTGTTGGTGCATGTGTGGAACATGTGAAGTGTGCAACACACGCGCATACATGTGCATATATGAGGGCATGCTCACATTGGTGTAGGAGACGTCACTTACCCAAGCATATGTGAGGGTTAGACTCAAGGCTCGATATCTTTTTGCGAGCGTGAAGTATGTGGGATATACAATGTTCACTAGCCATTAAAAAAATGGAGGCACATCGACACATGAGGTGCCCTCGCCTGAGCACTTGTATTGGTCGGGCTCGTGAATCAATATCTTTTTGCAAGCCTAGCATGTGTGAGACATTCAACAGTCACTATTTATTAAAGACATGAAGGCTTGTAAGTTGTAATATATCACAGTCGTTGAGATTAAAGGTGGTCCATATAATAGGTAACTGTTGGTGGTGCATGTAACCACTTTAATAGTAATATGCTGCATCTTAAAGCTCTATATAATTGCGCCATTTTTTCCATTAGAGATACAGACTTTTTATACACCATTCTCAGTACGAATTAACAGAAAGCTTGAGCACTTATCCTTCTCTCTCTCTACTCGTTTTTTTCTCTCTCTCTCACTAAAATTATAAGATTATGGTGTTCTACAATGGGCTTCTAGCTAAGGTATATAGAACTTTGAAGCATCAAAAGAGACATTCTGTTTTCTGGTGTTCTACAGTGGGCTTCTAGCTCAGGTATTCTTGTATCTCAATGACGAATTGCCCTTCTTATACACACCAATTACAGTATCCCAAGAGGATAAATATCGTCTTGAGAAAGCGCTCTGCGTGCAAGAAAATATGAAGGATTTCAAACTTATGTTTTGGCCGTATTTCACTCAACGATTTTCAGCTATTCATAGTTTCTTTCTAGCTTGTCTTTGAGGGATCATCAATACAAGAAATTGCTGACGAATCCCACATCTTGAACCCCACCCGCTCAGCTTGTGTTTTAAAACTTTGTGATTTTGATGTAGTTAGTCATTCCTGATGGGAATCAATAAGGACTAAACCAGTACAAGATGGTATGAGTCCTGACCCAATTCACCGCTGAAACACCCTAGATATTTTTTTTTCCTTTAATCTTTAAGCTTATGTAATGTTTTCTTCATGCCCCTCTTAATCCCTAACCCATAGACCTCTATTTCAATTTTTAATTATTTTTTGGGATTGTATGCAATAGGAGCATTTACTTTTACTACAAGGAGGTCACAATTATTTACAGCCTTCTTATGTGAAATCTGATAGTTTAGGTATATGACACAAAGTTCAAGAAAATTTATTTTGAAGTTTGAGCTTCGTGAATAAATGCATCCACATTTCACATCAAATGATCACGATTAATTGTGACCACCTTATAGTAAAGGTAAATGGTTTCATTGTATACTTTTCCTGTTTAAGATCATCAATTTAGACCGATCCGGATCACCGATCAAATGATCAAACATGGATCTGTGGGTGGATGATCCGCCCCATCGATCCGGTTTTAAAACATTGACCCATAATTATTGAAAGACAAGGTTTTGATGGAATTTGTTGACTGATACATTTACATGTCACTTTGAATAAAAAATTTTAGAGGTTAAAAATCTCAACTATGGTAAACATGAAAAAATTAACAATTTTAAAAATTTAAAACCATATCTTTATTAATAGCATTAGTTTTTATTTTAGTAGAGCCACCTTTTTTCAAGTCCACCTAAAAGATGGATGTTTGATACATTGGATGAGTCTTAAAACGTTCGTAACGCACGAAATGCTTTTCCATTTCGTATTAGTAATTTAGTATAGACATGTTTACATCGGGTTCTATTTTATTCAAAAGCCGTCTCCTTTCAAACTAGATTTAGAATCTCAATCAAATACTCTATTGTACTTTTCATGTTATATGTTATTGGAAAAAGTTTATATAAGGTTGCAACCTTAAAATCTAGAACTAAAGATGCACCTAAAAAATCCATCGAAAAAGCTTATTTTAATGTTGAAAACCATCTAATTGATCATTTCGACATCAAGATGTATGAATATAAAAAATAAAAAATAAAAAATTGAGTTCCAAAAATAGTGCATCTTACAATACATCATCTAGATTTTCAAAATTTTCACATGTTTATAGATCTACTTGATGTTAACTATTTTCGGAGTTTGAGATTTTATAATTAGATATGAAAATAGATTTTCAAATAATCCTAAGAGTTTTTTACACCAAACTTATATGTTAAGATAAAAGTTGCTGGTGCGCCTTAATTGGATTGTTTAAGGTTGCAACGTTATAGAAACCACACCCTATGTTATTTTGCATATCAAATACATATGGGTGCAATTTGTATAGAGCCGAGGCTCTAAACAATCAAATTAGAGCCCACCTTCAAATACTGTCGAGAAATATGGCAAACTAGACATTTACAAAAATTGTTTCATGTAGGTTGGACCGCATGACTACATATGTTGTCCAAAAAGTGTAAAGCATCCATCTTACAGATGGATATAAGTAGGTGTTCCATTTAAAAACAATGGAAACTAACGATCCAAATGTTTTTTTACTAAAATTATTATTTCTAGTTTTTAAAATTTACTTATTTTTTCATATTTATGATATCCATGATAGATATTATATGTCCTAAAAAATTAGGGAAACTTTCATATATCCTCATATTATTTCATGGTAGGCCCTCATTCCTTTTTTCTTTCAAACGGCATAAGGAAACCCCTAAAGATTTCACCATAATCCTTCATCTCTAATCTCCATTTTTTATTGACTTTTAATCATAAAAATTAATCTCAAAAAATATTTTTATACCATTTCAACCCAAAAACTTTTTTAATGGGTTGAAAGGAAAAAGATGATTAAAAAAGATTTTGGGTTGAAATGGTATAAAAATATTTGTTGGGGCTAATTTTTATGGTCAAAAGTCAATAAAATAGGGAGATAAGAGATGAGGGGGTGCAGTGAAATCTTTAGGGGTTTCCTTATGCCGTTTGAAAAAAAAAATGAAAGGAGTGTCTACCATGAAATAATATGAGGAATTAGGGTTCTATATGAAATTTTTCCTAAAAATTAAGTAAAAAAACTCATCTCTAAAATAATTTTATTAATAAGCCCGCATTTCTACATATAAAGGCTTAGCCACATAGAAACCATGTCCTTTATCTGATAGCCTTGAAATATATTTTCATCTTTAATTATAAAATTTAAAGATTAAAAAATAGTGTATATCGAACATATCAATGAAAACTTGAAAATCTTGAAAATTGACGGTCAAAAAATGCGTTAAAATATGCACTATTTCCAAAACTTAAAATCGATTATTTTTTCATGTCCATCTATCTTGATGTCGAGATGATCAATTTGATATCAATTTGAACATTAAAAGAACCTCTTTTAATGAATTGTTTGAGGTAGGCTCTAATTTGATAGTTTAGAGCCTAGGCTCTATATAAACTTTTCCCGATACATAATGCAAATATGATGATCGTGTGAATCATTTAAAATGTATGTTAGACAAAATAATCTGTCTTCTACATAAAAAAGATGCCTCTTTCGAATCTGAATAGATGTGCGTCAGCTGACGCACCAACAATCCAATTTCCATCCATTTAGTGCACACCTAATGGTCTTTGCTGTTTGATAGTTGTTCGAAGATGACACGTCGATTTCATTTCTACAAATTAAATGCAAGAGCTGTCTACTTTGGAGGTTCAATATTTCAAATCTTTATGATTCACAACACTCCTATGCAATTTTGTTGATTATCACTTGAACAAGTGTTTTATGTGGGCTGGACCGCATTTCTACAATATGCGGTCCAGAGGTATAAAGCATTCGTCTTAAACATGGATGCAGCAGATAAGCGGTCCATCTAAAAATATGTAACTAACGGTCTAAATATTTTTTTAATATAATTATTATTTTTAGTTTTCAAAATTTATTTATTTATTCATATTTATGATCTTCATGTTAAAAATGATATATTCTCCAAAAATTACGATTAAAATTTATTTAAAAAATATATTTATTGCCAGCCCGCATTTCTACAATATGCAAGGCAAGCCGCATGCTAAAAAAGACGTACTCCCTCGTCTCTAAAATTTACGGTTCCAGACAGGCTTTGGGACCCCCCTTCCTTTAAGAAAGAGGACGAATGTCCCTTCTGTGTTTTACTTTTTTGAGTGCCAAATTTATTATATTATCGATTTTAGAAAAAAAATGGACATCACTAAAAACAAGCATCGGATCATTTTTTTTTTCCAAAAATCATTAGAAAATCAATCTAATGAAGATTTCTCCATATAAAAAATCAATTTCTGGTGACTTCCTTCCATTTTCAGGGGATACTAGTACGTTCTATTTCACTTTCTAAGTAAAAAAGTTTACTTCATGTGTGTGTTTATATAAAAACACACGCAAAAAATATCCAAAGGTGCAACTTTCAAAAGGGGTTATATACAATGAGGCCCTTTATCTTTGGTAGTTGTGGCAATGGACCCAATGGGTTGACCCGACCTTGGTTCCAGAAATGGGTCCAAATTTTAGCTCCCGAATACTATTCGGGTTTGGATATGGGTCGTGTTTGGGTCTGGGTCCAGGCAGACTGGACCTGTAACCTTAGTCATAAGGTCTGTGATGGCAATCATGTATCTTTAGATGCACGTTAGGTGTTCATATTGTCATGAAATTAGAAACATTTATTCGCAAAAAATAGAAGCTCGTGGTCATATGGTATATGATGGTAAATAATAAAAAAAAGGCAAAAAAATAAAAAATGTGCTCATAGTCACTGGATCCAACTACATCCGAAATCCTACGGGTTCAAATTTTGGACCCGAATACTATCGGGGTCCAATCAAACCCGACCCGTTGCTATCCCTAATCTTTGTTACTAGGGAGGTCACAATTATTGTTAGTTATTAGATGCCAAATCAAATGGATTGAAGAGTGTCACAAAATTCGAGATTTTTTTTCTTTTTTTTTGTTTGTTTGCATTTAGTTGATGACACAATCACAACGATCCAATTTGAAATATGAAGAATGATAGTGACTGTAACCTCCTTGTATTAAAAGTAAATAAACTTTTACATTTCAAGATTGTACACAATGAGATCCTTTATCTTTCTTACATGGAGGTCACAATTACTATTAGTCATTCAATGTTGAATTAGACGACTTGAGGTGTGTTATAAAGATCGAGAAGTTTTTGTTTTTTGATGTTTGAGTCTAATCAATGACACAATCACAACAACCCAATTTGGAATCTGAGGAACTAGAGTGATTGTCACCTCTTTATATTAAAAGTAAAGGGTCTCTTTATATACATTTTCAGTTCAGAATTGCATACAATGATACCTTTTGTTTTTATTATAAAGAGGTCACAATTGCTACTTTTCTATTTCAAACTTGTAACACCGCAACTCGACTTACATCATATTATTTTGAATATATATATATATATATATATCCGGTTTAATTACCGTTATTACAAGATTATCTTCATATTTTTTATTATTACATCTATACCGTTTTTCCAATTTCATAACACTTTCTAGAAAAAAACACGGATCTGCCTTTTTTGGATTTTTCACCAAAATGTTTAAAATTTTACACGAGAAAGAGAGGCAATAGAGAGAGAGAGAGAGAGTTGGGTTAGAGAGAGACGCGATAGAGAGAGAGGCAAACTGAACCTCTTTTACGATTTGTGTTTTATTGGGATTATTAAGATTGATTTCAGGGACGGCATCCCACGGGGTAACTTCATGGAGGTTGGATCTCTCAGTCGAAGACCTGACGTGATTTTCTAGTAAACTTGTGAAGGGGATGCTTTTTTTTTTGAGAGAGAGGGAGAGAAAACGTATGAATTTGGATTTTTAAATCCGAAAAAAAATATTAAATTTATATTTTTAAAAAACTAAAAATTTTGAACATTTCGGTTTTTTAAAAATAAAAAAAAAGTAGATTCGTATTTATTTTGTTTTAAAACAAAGTGTTATGATGTGGAAAAAATCGGTATAGACGTAATAACATAAACTTAGAAGTAATCCTAAATTGACGGTAAAAATAAACGGATATATGCGGTATTTTTCATAGTGTTTTTTTCTCTATTTACAATTAGAGAATATTTATAAAAATACTATTTATTTTTTGTTCAAGGATGTAACGACCATTCTTGTCTTTTAGATTTTAAAATGAGTGTTATTGATTAGACATAAAATTCCAAAAAAAAATTCTCAAACTTCATGAGTCACCCTAAGCTATCCAAATTAACATCTAACAAGTGAGAATAGTTGTGATCTCCTTATAAAGAGGTTAATGGTCTTTTTATATAAAGCCCTTATTTCCTCAATATTTACCCATAATTACATTGAGAACATTGAAACAAAGAAATGCCATTTATTGGAAAGCTTGCTCAAATAAGAATAGGGCAGTTTTCGCTGGAGTGCCGACAAAACCAATAAAAATGAACCCCATCAATATCTTCCCAATGGTTTAGAGAGAGAATCTTCTCAAGTACACCATTGCTCCTCCCTCTAAGCTCTCATTTTATGGCTTTCTGTGTCATAATCCACATATTGCCCAATTGGGGCTCCAACCTGGCCCACTGAGCCGGACCTAACTGGTCCCAAAGTCCTTTTTTGGCCCGATCCAGAACCGGCCAAAAAAACTCCATTGAAGCTGACTCCAAAAAGCAAGAACGGGCCATGATTGTTCGGGACTGATTTACCCACAAGCTTATAAACCTTGATTTAAAATACAAAATAGTGTAATTGTGGTTGAAAGTTATGTGGGAGGTCGGTGTACCCGCATTTTTTTATTTCTTTCAAAATTTCCTTTTGGCCCGTATTTTATTTTATTTTTTTAGTAATTTCATTAGTAGGGCAGTGCCTTGGCGGTTTAAGGTTAGAATCCTCAGACCGCCTTTTGGACTAAGCGGGTCCTAGTTCTTGAGCAGTCCAAGGTCCACATCCTTGGACCACTCTTCTTTCTTATTTTTTGAGAAAAAAACAATTTGAGGTCCCCATCCTCGGACTGCACTTTATTTCTTATTTTTAATGAAAAATATGGGTGCGAGGATGGGGTCCTCGAACCGTATTTTATTTCTTTTTTTTTAAAAAAAAAGAGCGGTCTCAGGATGGGGACCTCGACAACTACTGGGGTTTTGTTGTGTTCATAGGACGGCCTGCGAATTCTAACCTCGGACTGCCTAGGCACTACCCCTAAGTGTTTGCTGGGGACCTCAAACCTCTCCACTAGGGTTTTGTTGTGTTCCTAGGGCAACCCAAGAATTCTAACCTCAGACTGCCTGGGCACTACCCCTAAATGTTGGTTGGGGACCTCAATTTGCTCTACTAGGGTTTTGCTGTGTTCATGGGGCAACTCGAGAATTCTAAACCTCAAACTGCCTGGATACTACCCCTAAAATTGCCCTACTAATGAATAAAATAAAATGCACTCCGAGGATTTCATTTTCAAACCAAGAGGAAATTTTGAAACAATAAAAAATATGAGTTGATCGACCATTCTTGTAATTTTCATGGATCAATTTCTATTTTAGAGAATTATTTCAGCGTAATTTACTCTTGATTGGGGCAATTGATTGGGGAAGTGAGCAGAGAGACGATAAGTGGCCACTCATCTGCTAAATACTTGAAAATATTTAAAATTGATGGCCAAGATGATACATTACAAGATGCACTATTTTCAAAACTTGAAATCTATTTTTTCACATATTCATACATCTTGAGGTAAAGATGATTAAATTAAAAGGTTTTCACTATCGAAACAAACTCTTCCAGTGAATTTTTGATGTGCGCTTTATTTTGATGGTTTAGGGCATCACCCTTGTATAAATTTTTTCCTTTTTATTTATGATAATCAAAAGTACAATATAGACAAACGCTAAATCCCAAGGCTTGGATAGACAGTGCGAGATCTCCTAAATCGGTGATACAAGATCTCTTTTTTTAGGGGTTTTAAATAAAAAAAATAGAGAAAAGTTGTTTTCAAGAGGTACAAACTCTTAATTTTTTTCTCTCGATATTTTCTCTCTTTATAACTTTCGAAATATCTTATAATGGAATCTTATAAAAAATAAAAAATTCATTTAGGTAACTTTATCGGTAATTCGGAGATATATTATATAGAATTCCCTTTCATTTCTCTCTACCATGGACAAATTAAGTAATACTATAGACATTCTTCTCTCTATTAAGTATTAACCATAAAAAATATAAAAAAATGCTATGAAGATCCTTACTCACACAAGAGGCAGATTTCAAATCCAACACAAACCCAATCTTAATTTTCTTCTATGTCTCTCCACCTTCCATGGCTCTCGAGCTTCTTGTTCTCTGAACCTTCTAGACCATACACAGTCCTGTCATAGAGGTCACATGAAATAAATGTATCCACTTAATTTCTCATCCAATTGTCAAGATTAATTGTAATCATCTTGTATCAAATGGTCTCATTATATAATTTCCCTGTTACAAACTGCCAATATCATCCAAATTACCAAACACCAAATACCTTCTTGTTCTCTGAACTTTGAGCTTGGTCAATGAAATAAATGTATCCACCTAATTTCTCATCCAATTGTTAAGATTAATTGTAATCATCTTGTATCAAATGGTCTCATTATATAATTTTCCTGTTACAAAGTGTCAATATCATCCAAATTACCAAACACCACCAAATCTTGTGGGAAGATTAAAAGTTTTTTCTTTTATTATTGGTTTGTTAGAGAGAGAGAGTGAGGGAGAGAATTATGTAGAAGAAGAGATTGTGCAAAGAAAATGAAGTAGGGAAATTGCAAAGAAAAAAGAGAGAGGGGGATCTGTTGAGAAGATAAAGAAATTGCCTCTCGTTGACAATTTGGATCCCACAAACTATCAAATTTCATATCGGATGATTGCAAATAAATATGACCTCCACGTACTAAAGGTAAAGGGTCTCATTGAATACAATCCCTATAGTAAGGGAAATTATATAATAATACCATTTACCTGTGATACAAAGTGATGACAAATAATCTTGACCATTGGATGTGAAATTGGGTGGCTATATTTATTGCATTAACAAGCTCAAAGTTTAAAAGAAATATTCTCGAACTTTGTGAAACAATCAAACTATCAGACTTTACATCGAATGGTGGTAAATAATTGTGAACTCCACGTGCTAACGGTAAATGGTCTCATTGTATACAATGCCATATAGTAAACTTAACACCGAAAAGGGTGGGGAGGGGCATTAGTCATCTTTTCTAAGGGAAATATTTATATGCTTCCTCTACAGCATAGAAGTTCTATCCCCCCCTATCATCCTGCCATCCAATTTTGATCAAGAGCGCCAGTCACTGTTTGATCTTAGATCTAACGTCTCAAAGTATTTTTTTTTTAGTTTTTTTTATAGAAATTGTATGAATGTGAAATTTGGTACATGCCATCTTCTCATTGGTGCACATCTATAAAATATATTAAAAATATTTTTCGATAAAATATAATAACTAAAATACCCCTTAAACTTTTCGGGGGTATTTTGATCATTTTATTTTATTGAAAATATTTTTTGCTAATGCGAGTTTAATAAAGGAATGGACATCCAAAATTTGGTATCAAAATGGTTTATAGAAAAAACATTAAAAATAAAATAGTGTAGAGACGTGACATTCTGATTGGAGCAAGCTTAGCCCTCCATTAAAAATGAACGGTTGGATCAGGGGATGATAGAACTTCTATGCTATAGGAAAAACATAAAAAGCTTGCCCGTCTTTAAATAAATGGGAGGGTGTGCTTCCTTAGGCTAGAAGGTTTAGGTGGACCATAACTTTTAGAAAGAGGGACTACATCCTTTTCCTCTCCCATAAAAATCTTATAATTGCTCTTTTGCATAAATTTCAAAACGAGGGCCTACGTCCTTTTCCTTTCTCATAAAAATCTCATAATTTATCTTTTGCATTGCTAGGTTAGAACCGGAAAGAATGCTCTCTAGCCTTTTAGCGGGAACAAGATAGAAATAATTTGTTTTTCCCAATTCCAGGGAAGGGTTTTGCCAAACTCGAACTCGTATATTGTTGGAGATAAAATATTTCAAATCCTATTCATTCAGGTGTATTCATGTGTATTACTGATTGTATACAATAAGAACTCCTAATCATCTTTACCTATAAAACGACAAATCAAATAGCTTGAAATCTAATGACAGATTGATGTGTGATTGTGACCTTGTTGTCAATAATATGTGTATATGATGGTAAAAAAAGGTAAAAAAAAAATGAAGCTCATAGTTAGGGTGGCAATGGACCCCCAAACCTGAGACCCGATGAGTATGGGCATGGGTCAACCTTTTGGACCCGACGGGTCGGGTTCAGGTCCAAAACTTGGACCCAAATACTATCGGGTCTGGGTTTGGGTCTAGGTCTGGGTCTGAGTCCAGCCGGACTGGACCCATTGCCACCCCAATGGTAATGTATATAATGCAACCATTTATTTAGTATACAAGGATGTCACAATTGTTGATCATTAGATGTTGAATCAAATTGTTAGAGATATGTCCTAGACTAGACACAAAGAATAGAATAAAATATCTCAAATATTGTGAAACACTTGATCACATCCAGTGTTTGAAAAATCGGCTGGTTCAAACTGGAACCAGCCAGTTAGATCGGAACTGGGACCCTACCGGTTCTGGTTAGCACCGGTTTTAGAGTACAACTATAGGACAAACCTCCTGGAAAAACCTCCGGGCCAAAACCGATTGGAACCGGTCCGAACCACTCTATTTTCTTTCTAATCGATCAGTTTTTTACTTAACCGGACCGGTTTGTTCATAAAACCGTTTTTAACATTATAATGGTATATATATAACGGTGTTATGTAATAGCTCCATTATTTGATACAGGGCCCATTATTTTTTACAGAACCCACAAGTTTTCTTTGGAGTCAAGATTGATTTGAATTTGTGAACTTATCAGCCTTTTAAGGATTTTAAAGAGAATATTTTGAACATAATTATTAATGTTACTCTATAAAATAGTCTATTTGAACTAAAAAACCACCGAATTTCAAGTTTTTTTTGGCATTATTTAGTTGTTCTTCATTAGTTTGATGAAAATCCACCAATCTACAGTTCCTGACGTTGTTGTTGATTTTTTTTCGATCCAAAGGGAGGGCTCTTGTAGATGAAAGAGATGGTCAGACTAAGACATTCATGGTTTCAACAAAATCCATAGATTGCGGGCTCGAAATTGCAATTTCTTGGCCGTTATTTCGGTGTTTTTCAAATTTCCATGAAAAATCCACAAGTCTAAGGATTAGGGCTTGTTTTTTTTATTTGTTTTTGATAAAAATAGGGGGTTTTTAATAATCACAGAGATATCCAGATTTTTAGACTCCTGATTTCATTGAAATCGAGAGATTTCGAGATTGATTTTGAGATTGAAGCTTCATTTGAGTTGGAAGAAAACAAGGTAAGCTCCAACCGGATTTTTTTTAATTTGTTTCCTAATTTTTCAGCCTTTGTTAGGATTTTGCGGACAATATCTGACTGAAATTATTGATTGCATTCAATAGAAAAATGGATTTGACAACAAAAACAGACAATATCTGACTGAAATTATTGCTTGCTTAATAAAATTTTGTTTTATGATGAATATGTGAAATGTTTTTCTATCTTTCGTAATAAAATTATTTTTTTGATAAAATTACATTTGATGAATATGACAAAAAAAATCGATTCTTCTATTTTTAATGTTATATTAGTAGGTTTTCAGTCTTAGAAATAATGCATAGAGTAATGTATTTTAGAAAAGGTGTGGTTTGTATAGAGCCTAGGCTCTAAACAATCACATTAGAGCTTACTTTCAAATAGTGTCGAGAAATGTGGTTTCAATACTAAAAATCATTGTGATAGCCTTAGAATATATTTTCATCTTTATTTATAAAGTTTAGAGCTTCAAAAATAGTGTAGATCGATAGGTCTATGAAAACTTGAAAATCTTGAAAATTGACAGTCTAAAATGTATTTCAAAATACACTATTTACGAAACTTGAAATCCATTTTTTTTCTCATGTCTATGCATCTTGATGTCGAGATGATCAATTTGAGAATATTTGAGCATCAAAATAACCTCTTCTAGTGAATTTTTTGAGGTAGGCTCTAATTTGATGGTTTAGAGCCTCAGGTCTATATAGACCTTTCCCTTTTAGAAATAGTACATTTTGTAATGCATTTTCTAGATTGTCATTTTTCAAGACTTTTTAGTATTTATAGATCTGCCTGATCTATAATAATTTTGAAGCTCTAAATTTTATGATTATTTAGTTAGAGATAAAAATGGATTTTGAGAATGTCATCAAGATTTTCAATATCGAAACAACACCATTTGAATTTTGATACCATTTGAAGGTGCATTTTACTTTGATTGTTTAAGACCTCAATTATGTACCTTAAACCATCAAAATAAGGTGCACCACCAATTTTTATAATAAGCTTAAAATCTATTTTCATCTCTAATTATAAAATTTTAGGCTTAAAAAATTGTTCAAATCAAATAGATTTATAATCACATACTATTAACCATTCTCATTACTACAAGCCATTGTTAGTTGGATTTTGTAACTTGATCAATTGAATTTATGTCAAATTATAAATTGTCTTGCATATCTCCATAGTATTCAAATATTAAATTATATAAAAAATTGTTTTCATTTCTTTTTGTAGGATAAATGTATGTAATATGATAGTATATAATAAATCTATGTTTTTTCTATTTTTAAAAAAAATAATTAATTTTTTTGGGGGGGGTTTTTGACCCATTTTTTTTTAAAAAAATTTACTTGGCCGATTAGTCCGGTTAACCACCCCGATTAGTCCAGTTCCGGTTCAAACCGCTTCCAACCCTATGTCTGGTTAACTGTTCTGGTTTGATTTTGTGAACACTGATCACAACTAATGGCTAATAGTGTCTGTGATCAATGTTTGAAAAATTGGCCTAGTTAGCTCGGTTGAGTTACTCTGGCTTAGGCACTAGCCAAGCCCAAGTTGTCATGAGTTAGGGGTCCAACTTGAGGATATTATAAAAACTCAAAAAATATATAAACAAATCCAAAAAATAAGAAATCGATTTGTGGTATGTTTTTTATGTTTTATATCATTTTGGCAAAGATTGGAAAATATTGTGGTCATGAATATTTATTTTTATTTTTTAAAAAAAATTTCAAAAATACTCTCAATTACAAACAGATTTTTCAAAATCTATTTTTTTCCACTTTTTTAACCACATTTAAATGTCTGTGGTGTAACTTTACTTTAAATACATCTTTCCTTTTATTTGGATTTTATATTTTATTTTTATTTTTTAATATGTTTTTGCTGTTATAAGACTCAACCCTAATCGGGCTAAGTTGCTTGGATTCGGTAGGAGTACTCGGCTCTAAATAGTAATTTTTTTTTTTTGGGTAATTTAGTATGGATGACGAGCTCCTACCCGTTTTCTAAGTTGGAAGTGGTTTTTGGAGGGTTAGGTAAAAAAATAAACCTAGATCTTATCTAGGGCACAAGTAGTGCTTCCCCAGTTCTCTGGTTTCGAAGGAAAATATGAGAAATAGGAAGGAAACTTGGAGAAAACTTTATTTCCCCATTTTGCTTGGATTGAACAGTGGGAAGCCACCATGGCCACAATTTAGTCGATGTGACCCGATAATAATGGCCGTAGGGACTCCCAACTCTTGGAAATTTCCAACCAGAGAACGACGCTAAACGAACATAACCCCACATAAATGGTGATGAGACATATCCAGGGGGAAATGAAAAAATAGCCACTCGCACAAACCCCTCCATTCCATCACTCTCACTCTCTCTTAATAGCCAACTCCCACATAACCTGCAACCATTACTCTCTCTCTCTGTAAAATCATGGCTGCGAAAGATGGGTCGAAGCTCGGCATGAGAGCGAGACCGTGGACACTGGTTGCGCTTCTGCTGGGAGTGGCCGCTTCCGTTCTCATGCTTGTTTGGAACATACATTTTCGCGGAGGGCTTGCTTTCAGATCCGCCAACAAGCAACTCATTTTCAATGTCAGCTCTCTCTCTCACTCTGTCTCTCTTAACAAGTTGATTCACTAAAGCTGAATTCCATTTTGGTATGGTTTTGTGACAGATACACCCTGTTCTGATGTTTATTGGGTTCATTTTTGTGAGTGGCAATGGTAAGGAATATTTAAGTCCCTCTCTCTTTTCTTTTGAACCATGGATTTATATTTCCTTGTGGGATTTTGGTAATGTTTGTTTTGTGGGGCAGCAATCGTGGCTTATAAGATGGTTCCAGGGTCGAAGAAGGGACAGAAATCGATTCATATGCTTCTGCATCTTGTTGCTCTTGTTCTTGGTATTACTGGAGTCTATGCTGTGTTTAAGTTTCACAGGGAGTCAAAAATCCATGATATGTACTCTTTGCATTCATGGTTTGGCATGGGCACCATATGCCTTTATGGATTGCAGGTAAAAACCCATTTCTCTCTCAACCTTTCTCTTCTTTTTTACAGGTTATTATGACTGCAACTTGGAATCCAATCAGTTAGTAAAAGTTGTTTCCTGGAGAAAGGATTCCTCTTTTTGTCATCATTTTCATTCAGTATAGTTTCTTTGCCCAATTTCACCGATGGCTCTCCTAAAAAGAAAAGAAAAAATCTAAGAAAAATATAAATGGCCAGTATATTGCTTAGACATAAACTTTTAAGATGATTTTGATAGTTTTGTGGATGATTTGGGATCTTTTATATTTTTTTTCTTTCCTTGAGGAATGATCCTAAGAAAACCTCTCACACCATGTAAGATTTCAAAGGATCACATGGTGTACATCTCTAAACACAAAGTTATCAATGGGTATGAGACTTGATTTTTTTAAAAATCTGTCAAATTTAATGGTGTTTCTTTAAGGTCCTACACATATGGGAGTGAGAGGATTTCATAGGATTATTACTTTTTTTTTTTTCCTCAGCCTAAATTTTTTTACATATACAAGACATAGATCAAAATTTTCAACTCCCTATAATTTACATATTATTTTTTTATCTCTTTTGATCTTTAATGATTTCTATTGAATATTTATATTTGTCTATCTTTATAATTTTTAGAAAAATTTTACTGTTTATTTTTATTTTCCTACATTTTAAATGGGTTAATATGACTCGTCTGAACCCACTCGAACTCAATCGAGTTACTCGACTCGGTACCCCAGCTGTGGCCATTCCTTACTAGTATTTTGGAAAAGAAAGCTTTCTACTTTGGGAAAATTACATATATCCCTCGTCGACTAAAGAGCAACATACCCTTTCTCTTCAGTAAGGTTCATGCTCCTTTCTCTCTCCTAGTATGATCTGGCAGTTCTTAATTACGGTTCGACAATTTCTTAGAGCGGTTCATCGATTTTTAATGGGGTTCTGACAGTTATTAGCTGTGGTCCAGCATTGTTTCTTCTGGACGCACTCTCCACTCCAACAATTTAAGTAATGCGGTTTAGCACTTTTTTGGAGCGGTCCGGCAGTTTTCAATGGCTATTTGGCATTTGTTTTGACTAACGGATTGGTGTTGTTCGATTTGGGTTCCGGTTGGGTTGAGATATGTGTCGGATTGTCTTTAGTGATTCAACACTTGAAAGAAATGTGACATAAGGTGTACGGGAAGGGGCATTTTATCCTTTGGCCTATGAATTTTTGAATTTGGGGGTTATTTGCTGTGAAGCTAGTTTTGAGGATAAAAGTGGTGATTCAAAAGGGGGTTATTTGCTCCAAAAGATATTTTTGGGGAAAAACGTGGGAGTTCAAAAAATAGTTCGTCGGGGATGCATAAAAAGTTGAGTCAATGCGGGTTTTAGTAATTTTCCCTTTCACATATGGAACTGGTTTCTATACGGCCAAGCCCGCATATGTAGAAATGCGGGCCTATTAAATGTACTTTTTAGATGGATTTTTGGATTTAATATTTAAAGACACGTATGTTAGGATATAATAACCCTTTAGATGTAGAAACAAGAATCTCAAAAATTGGATCCTACCATGATCGTGTACTTATCCAGTTAGAAAAAAATAGAAGAGAGCACAAGTCATAATACGAAAAATAAAATATGAAATACACACAATGCAAAAATACAAAGATTTACTTGGTTCACCTCAAGAGGGCTACATCCACAGTCATGACAAACTGAAATCCACTATAACTATAGTAATGAAAGTTATATTATAGATTTTGAGACAGAAATAAGCAGTCAAGTAAACCCTCTCATCTCTATTCCACAGCTAAACCAATGTCCAGAAGAGATCATTTACATTCTACAGCTAAACTACTGTCAAGGAGGAGAACCTTGATAACAGCCCAGACTTTTTCTCACTAAAAGGGAAAACCACCCAAAATCTTTATGGGAATATCTTTTTTTCAAGAAACCAACCTCTCAATTTACGTAAAGTACAACGGGGAGTTTTTCTCTATAAAAAACTCTCTTCTATCTGAAGAAAGCCACATTTCCTATATGGTGACCCAAATTTTCAGCCCAATCCCAATTCTTTTATGAAACTTATCATTATCAATCCCAATCCCACATAATATGGGATTTCTCTATGCGGGTGATTTTGGATAATCACCCTATCCAATAATGTAATATCTAACTCAAAAATCATGAGTTAAAAAAAAAAGGTAAATTTTAAAAACTAGTACTAAAAAAACATTTGGCCTGTTAGTTTGTATTGATTTTAGATGGAACACGACAGCATATGTGGTGGAGCTCGCATGAGACAATTTTCATTTACTTATTGCATTTACCATAGTGTTTACTTCGCCGAAAAGGAGAAGTTTTCCCTTGGCACTATTTGGAAACGAAGCAGAGCATTTTCCTCAGCTGATTTCTTGAAGGAAAAAGAAGAGGTTGTTGCTTATTGTTTTCATGTGTGGTTGCAGTTTATTTGGGGGTTCCTGTTCTTCTGGTTCCCTAAAGTGGGTACCAGTAGGAGATCTAAATTGGTGCCTTTGCATTGGTTTATTGGGCTCATACTCTTCTTGATGGCCACCTGCACTGCTGAAATGGGGCTGCTCGAGAAATTGACATTTCTTGAGCTTTTCGGAGGACTCAAAGTTTATGGCAGGGAAGCACTCTTGGTCAACTTCACAGGCATTGCCATCCTTTTATTTGCTATTGCAGTCACTCTCTGTGTTATCCTTCCTTAACTTTCTCACCATTCTCACAAATCCACAGTGCTTTATTTATCATTTTTCATTCTACAGAGAGGGCTTCTGTATTGTATTTTGTAGAGACAGAATGTGTGTATAAAGATACTTTTGAGTGTTTTTATAAAGAGATGTGTTGTTTTATTGTATAATTAGTTTGTCTACTTCTCTGTCGAGAGAAAGAGATGGTAAGAGGATTCCTTTTTTTTTTATATTCTTGGATGTTTCAAAATGGGTGATGAATTGGGGATTAAATGATGTGTTGTGTCTCCCTCTGTAGCAATCATTTGAAGTTTGTAGTCACCATTGGAGTTCAAAGAGTATTGGACAATGCATAAGGTGTGTAGACAACTAGTCCTCGCCTGATTCTTTGTGGTATTAAGCAATGGACATGGATTTATTAATTTATACCTAGGAGTAAAAATACGGATCAATGACCCAAATCGTCCTGTCCAGTTCGCTTATTGGTGGCTTCGATCGACAATCCAGCCTAGTGAATTGGTAAATAAAAAATTTAAAATTTAGGGAACAAAAATCATTTGAAAGCAAAAATACTAAAAATAATGGGGGACCAGTTCTCTTCAAAACCGGCAGGCTCGATTAGAGAATCGGCCAAAACTAGCCAACTCCCAAGGGGAACCAGCAAGCTCTTGATGTTTAGGCAAAACCGAACCTGCCCTCATGATTCCCGATTTGAACAGCAGATCCGATTGGAACCGGCCTATTCTAATTTGTTCGCCGATTTTTAAAACCTTAATTTATACGCAACTCTTGGTTCCGTTAGTAATAAATAAGAGATTGTATATTATGATACCATTTATCTTTATTACAAAGAGGTCACAATTGCTACAAGTGATTAGATGTCAAATTAGATGGTTTGGAGAGTGTCAAAAAGTTCGAGAAAATTTTCTTTGAAATTTGAGTCTAATTAATAATACACTAACAACCACCTCCTCATTTGAAATATGCTGGACCACAGAGATTGTAACCTTGTATTGAAAAGATAGACGGTCTCTTTGTATACTTTTCCCATAAATAAAAATTAAAAGTTTTAAAAGAAATATTGGTTTACTTCCTTTTTCGTGTTTTCTTCTAAACAATTCTTAATAAATAAATCGTTAGGTTCAAAACCTCATTTTCAAACAAGTGACCTTGCTTCTAAATTTTTTAAATACCACTAATTATAAGCGATGCTAGCGAAAATTTACCAAGTTTAACGAGGTCCTACTCAAATGTTGCCCCTTTTCGAAATTCATCTTAGAGATAGATTTACGATTTGAAATACATGTTAGCACTCTAGATGCAATCCCACTATATATCGACTTTGTATATCATAAATAATGCGGACCCAACATTCTCATAAGAATAAACATGAACAATAAAAACGATCCTAAAATAAATTTAAGATCTTCATGTTCAAGGTTCAAAAAAATTATTAGTCTTTTTATATTCTTGGTCATGATGTCCATCGACCAATAAATTTTTCCTTGAACGTTCAATCGCCAATAGAATTTTGCTCCAACCGTTTTTTAAGAGGTTCTCCTATATCAATGCATAATTATGTAATCTGCAATTTTCATTAGTTACTAATGAAATTTTTTAGCTCTTTCTTTGATGAAAGTTATTAAATACTATTTAATGAAATGTATAAGCTCACAAACAAGTCGTAGTACACATGAACATCTTAGATTCATCCAATCTAATTGACGGTGGGGATGAATCATTTCATGGAACCAAACTTTGTTGCATTGTTACTTCGCAATATTTGCAACTGTTTTGATTTGAATGTATGGTTGGGATAAATGTTATTATTTAAAGAATGATAAAGATTGGACGGTTGGGATCACTTAACTAATAATAACAAAAGTCAATTTTTGAGTGTCTCATCCTCTCTTGTGGTGTTTTGTTTTTATTATTATTTTATAAATCATTTGAAAGTGAAATTTAAGATGTTCATACCTCTCATAGGGGCACATTTGAAATTAATAAAAAAAAAAATTTCTAATAAAAAGATCAAATACCCCAAAAATCGCAAGGGTATATTGGTCTTATTTGAATACAAATATTTTTTTCCTTTCCGCTAGTTGCTCCAATAACGTGAGGGCAATCTTTTTTATGAAAATAATAAATGAAGTTATAGTGAATGTATCATTGTGATTGAATGATCCTTTCATAGAGACAATCAGGAACAGGGGTCACACAAATCCCATGATGGCGGCACCGTGTGTAAGTATTATCTCGATTTAGGGCGAACCTTCACGCATACATGAGGTTATTAATTGGGTGCAGTCACCTGACCCGATGGATTGACCCAACTATGGCCTGGATCTAGACCCAATGGGTTAGAGATCCAAGTCCAAATAACCTGGACCTGATCTGGGCATCTTGGACCTCATTGGGTTGGGTCGGGTTGGGTTTAAGTCAACCTAACCCAACCCAATATTTATATATAAGTACATATTCAAAGTGTCAACTTTATATTGTACAAGTAAGATGCATCAAAAAAACCCACTAGAAACGGTTGTTATATTGGAAAACTCTTAAATTGATCATCTCAACCTCGAGATTCATATACATGAAAAAAAGGGATTTCTAATCTTAAAAATAGTTCATTTTCTAACACATTATATAGATCGCCTATTGTCAAGATTTTCAAGTATTTATAGATTTGTTTGATCGTTACAATTTTTGGGACTTTAAATTTCATAATTGGAGGCAACAATAGATTTCATTTCATCTCAAGGATTTTGCGTCACTAAAACTACATTTTTAACATAATTTTGATGTGCGCCTTACTTCAATAGTATAAAGTTGACACCTTATACAAACCTCACCCTTTATTTATAGGGTGCGGTTTCTATAAGGCTGCAACCTTAAACAATCCAATTAAGGCGCAGCTCCAAATTTTACCATAATATGTAATTTTGGTGAAAAAATTATTAGGATTATCTCAAAATCTATTTTCATATCTAATTATAAAATTTTGAACTCCAAAAATGGTCAAAATCAAGCAGATCTATAAATATATGAAAATCTCGGAAATGGACAGTCTAGATAATGTATTGCAAGATGCACTATTTTTGGGACTCAAAATCATTTTTTCTTTCATATTCATACATCTCGACGTTGACATGATCAATTAGATGTTTTTCAACATTAAAACAACATTTTCTAATGGATTTTTTAGGTGCATTTGTAATTCCACATTTTAAGATTTCAACCTTATATAAACTTTTTTTTTTTTTATTATATTCTAAATCAATTTATTTATAATTCTAAATTTTTGTAATAAAAATTATTTTCGTTTATTTAGACTTGAACCCGGATTTAGGTCCAGCTAGACAAGGTCATATCAAGTCGGGAAAAATCGGGGTCGACCGGACCCGACCCATTGACACCCCTAAATACAAAAGAGGAAATAGCAAAATTTGTTTAAGAAAATAAGATATCGTCACCTAAGGCTCACCAGGCCATATGCTTGAATCATGGCGTCGCTGAACAGACAGGTAAAGTGCGCAACAACTACGGATTAAACAAATTGCAGCCAGGTAAAGTGCGCAACGACTACGGATGAAACAAATTGGGTAGCAGGGACAACAATATTTGTTGTTGCGCGTCTCAGTCAATTGAGTTTCACAGGGACCAATGCTTATCATATATAAATCTACGTTAAATAAGTATATATAGGGCGCAAACTCTTTACTATATAACATACATCTTAAAATATTGATAGGAAAATGTTTGTTATGATGCGAGAAAACTCTTCTATTAATCATCTTTAACTTTTAGATATATGAACAACAAAATATTATTTTATATCTTGACATAGTGTATCTTATTAAAATCGAACCCGAACGTTAAACTGGAAATGGGACGGAAGCAATTCAACTGCCTTACAGGTATGCCGATCCGGTTCAACCAGCCTAACCGAGCAAGTCTTGGACGATAAAAAAAGTGTTAAAAAAAATAAAAAATTAACAAAATCTAATAAAATATGAAAAATATATTTAAAACATGATTAAACAAAGAACATTCAAATGGAGTTAAAAATTAATAAAAAAAAAAATGGATTTTAAAGAATCGATTTGTGCCGAGAGGTATTTTTGAATTTTTCTTAAAAAAATGAAAAAATGTAAAAATAAGTATTAATGGCGAATTTGTTTTTCAATATTTGCTAAAATGATGAAAAAATTTAAAAATACATTGCAAACAAAGTCCCTTATTTTTGGGATTTATGTTTTGTTTTTTGAATTTTTTAGAAATATCCGGCCTATTCACCAAAATCTGAACTGCCCAGCGGCCGGTTCCGATCTAATCGAGTGGTTAATATTTGAACTGTCAGATTTTTCCTATACTAATCTTATTACATATTATTATTTTTGACATAATCTTGTTACGCATCTGTTTTTCTGACAAAAGTATTATAATTTCATTAATTACACAAAGATGTTACAAATTTACAAAAATGTCAAAATAAAATATCAAATAAAAAGTTCTTCAGCAACCAACAATTCATCCAACTGAGTCATTATTTTGCTAAGTCATCCACAATCGCATTTGCCTCCATGTAGACGTGCTGGAAAGAAACTACCAATTGACCACTAATATCCATGACTTCCATCCATGTACTTCTCAAACTCCATGGCCATCGAGTTTCCTTCGTGCACCAAATGATAATATTCATAAAATCCCTTGCAACAATACAATGCCAAATTTTAAATCGCTTAACGAAAATACGTAATCATTGAAGTACGACTTCCATCTCTTCACAATTCGCCATTGTTACCCCCACAAGGCCCTAGATAACATAAAACCACTTTACCATTTGAAAATGTTATAACCCCGTCATAATCAGCAACTCTCGGATTCTCAAAGAAGCTTCCATCAAAATTCTACTTTAGGATTCCACTAACCGGCAGTCTCCATACACTTATTGTCCGAACTTTAGTCATCCTTTGGCCGATCAAGTTAGAGAGATTGACTGAAAGTTCTACCTCCGAGACTAAAAATCCCTCTTTAATTATTGAAAGTCAACTCCAAATATTATGAATGATCCTTATTTTCACCACACACATCTCAACTCCTCTACCTTCAAAGACTCCGCAATTTCTCTCCTTCCATATCTTCCATTACACCGCATCTGCCAAAACATTCTCCCCACCTTAGATATATCTTCCACCATCCCACTGTTCCAATATATCAACATGAGATCCCAGAAAAACCATTGACAACCCCATCAATTGTAGCACCCAAGTCCAAATATATGAGAACGAGCAATGTAAAAAAAGATGATCACCACACTCTTCATTCTCTTTACAAAGAATACAAAAATTAACCATAATTCTACCCCTCTTAATTAAATTGTCAACCGTAAAGTCTTCCATTAAAATAAAATCCACAAAAAGGGTATTGGCCCATTCCATAAATTTTGTAAAGATATCTCAATCTATCATGAAACAAAAGATCATAAGCAAATCGAACACTAAATTATCCATCATTCTATGCCTCCCATACGATCTCATCATTCATTGATAGTGTACATCAACTCTCTTTAAGAAAGTCTAACAGATCTGTAAACAACACTATCAATGCATTTGACACCCTATTGCGATTCAACTGTAACTTTCCAAATTGGAGATTGATCATTTGCTCTTATTCCTCTTGAGACCAACTAAGATATAAGATCAAACCCATATTTGTAACCAGCACCTCAAGTCACAATCGATCATGAACTACGCAGGATCTCCACCACCGGGCGGTCCAACAGTATTTAGTTTCGGTCCGGTAATTGTCTTTGCGCAGTCCGACACTTGTGCGCTCCGGCAATGTGTTACTAGGGTCCAACAGTCAACGTCAAATTTAGCCAAAATGATTTTTGTGTACGGGAAGGGCATTTCCGTCTAAAAATATGAACTTTTTCCCTTGGGGGTATTTGCATAGAAAGTTTGTTTTGACGAAAAAAGTGAGAGAAAAAATTAGGGTGGGGGTAAATTGCATAGAAAGTATGGTTTTGGGGTTTTTTTGTAATTTTTTCTTTTTCTTTCTTCATGGTATCCCCCAAAAATGGACTCATCAACCAATCACATGATGATTATTTTCATAAATGAGTAGTTACTCCTAAATTATGGATTTTAGAGGAGGGAGTAAAGGGCAAGCTTTCTATGACTCTTCTATTGCATAAAATTTATATATTTTATTCTATCTAACCATCAATTGTGAATGGAAGGCCGAGATGACCCTAATCACAATTTCATGCATCTATAATATTTTATTTTTAATTTTTCTACAAACATTTTATCTCTGAACTTTGGGTATCCACTCATCTCTTAAATACACACTTGTAAAAATAAAAAAAAATCCCAAAAAAATAAAAGAAAAATATCTTCATGCTCCCGCTCCCTATTTTTAGGTTTGATATCATAATTCGCCTTCACCATTTTGCAACCAGTGCTTGATTTACCAATTTAACCCTTCTAATTCACATTCCCCATCCTTCTTAGGAGTGCACACCTTCTCCCAATTAACCAAATGATACTTTTGTCCATCTCCACAAGAACCCAAAAGAAGATCCTCATTAATTGCTCCAAGTGCTTACATACTGATGCCGACATCACCAACAAAGACATTATATATGTATAGATAAATTTTACAAAAAAACTTGAAGAGCTAGCCTACCTCCCAAAGATAAATGCTTTGTTTTCTATAAATCAAGCTTGAAGTGCACTCCTTGAACAGCAGGATGCCAAAAAAATTTGGGCAATTTCGAATATGAATCGGAACCCCTAAAACGGAAAGTTTCCATCCTAGACTCCATTTCAACAGCCCCTAATTCTCCTCAACTTCCTGCGAACAACTAATACCCACTAATGAAGTCTTTCCAAAATAAACTTTTAATGCCTGTGCTATTTCACAACATTGAAGCATCGGCCTAATATTCTCCACTTCCTCCTACAAAACAATAGCGTGTCATCTGCCTATTGTAGATGTGAAATAATCGGATCAACGCTCTTAACAACTTTGATTCCATTGAATTGATTTCTTGAAAATACATTAGAAATTATAAGGCCAATCCATGGAAGATGAGCTTAAAGAAATGCAATGAAGATACTCTAAAATAAGCCTCAAGTTTGTAGAAGCAGGAAAGAGGCATAGGGAAAGGGAGAGGGATCCAGTGAGAGATAGTCTAGGGGACTAATCGAGAGAGCCAGTGAGAGAGAGTAGGAAATGGATCGAGAGAGCTAGTAAGAGAGAGAGTTCAGGAAATGGATCGAGAGAGAATCAGAGGATTGATCGAGAGAGAATCAGAGAATAGGAGAGAGAATATAGAGATTGATTATGAGAGAGAGATAAAATTGATCATGAGAGATGGAATCAGAGAATTGATTGAGAGAGAATCTAGAAAGAGAGAGGGAGAGGAAGAGGGTGTGGGATCCAGTGAGAGAATCTAGAGAATGGATTGAGAGATAATCAGAGAATTGACCAAGACACAAAAAATAGATAGAGAGAGAGAGAGCAAGATTATGAGAGAGAATATAGAGATTAATCATGAGAGAGAGAGACAGAATTGATCAAGACAGAGAGAGACGGAGAGAGATTAGGAGAGATAATCTAGAGATTAATCATGATAGAGACAAAATTGTCACTCATTATTTAGATTATCCATTTACAATATTTTTAAGTGTTTATAAATTTGTTTGATCTGTAGGATTTTTGTTTTAAATTTCGTAGTTGGGGGTGGAAATTGATGTTCAAGCTATCGTAAGGGTTTCCAGCACCAGATTTTTGGGCAACGTTCGGAGGTGTGCCTTACACTATGTTCTATATTTTGGGTCATGACATGTTGCGGTCCTAAAGTTTTGGCTCTTTCATACTTCAATTTTGCCCTGGATTTGAAAGTACTACATCTGAAGCTAACCTTTTTTTCCTTCCAATTTTTATGTCATGTTAGTGAGTAAGGCCTGATGAAATTACAAGCATCGATTCGCCCTATAATTAAGGCTTTTTTAAAGTACTAATTTAGATCCAACTTCAATACCCCACAAGACCACACCCTTTGATGTGTTTGAAGCTGTTCGAAACTGCTATCTTGGAGCAATTAAAAACAGAGAAGTTTTCCAAGGGACAAGAGAGAACGAGTGGCAGAGAGGTTCTTGAGGGAGAGAGAAACATTGAGGGTTGAAAGGATACAGTGACGTCGTTTGGAAGGTAGCCAGTGTTTGAAAAAAGGAACAGGCGGTACCATTGTTTGAAAAAGCAGCCGATTCAGCTCGGACTCGGCCGAGTTACTCGGACTCGATAGTGGCTGACCCTGAGTTATTAAAAAAATTCAATAAAGTATAAAAAATCTCAAAAAATAATAAATTAATATGTTTTTTTATGTTTTCTATTATTTTGACAAAGATTGGAAAGTATTTTAGCCATGAATACTTATGTTTATATTTTCCTATCTTTTTCAAAAAAGCTTTGAAAACTGATTTTTCAATATCTTTTTTTTTTGGTTGTTCTTTACCACATCTAGATGTGATTTACTTTAAGTGTATTTTCCTCTCTCTTTTTTTAATTTTTATATTTTTTTTTATTTTTTTAACATTTTTTTGTGGCTATGGTACTCAACCCTACTGGGATCGAGTTAATTGCACTCGAATTGATTACTTGGGGCTAGGGTATGGGCCGAGTACTCAGCCCAATGGTGGTTTTTTGCACTAGGAGGTACATTTGAATTTTTAAACGACTTACTCAAAATTTCAAGAAAAATTGAAAAGACAAAAGAAGTATGAGCCGGTCTCAAAGTGTCGCCCTTGAATAAGCAAAGCAAAAAGACATTCCGCTCCGGCGGGACTAGAACGGTTGGGCTAGACCTCATTTATAATTAATTTTAGAAACTCAAATTTTGGGGATGTAACTTCTTCAACTTATAGATTAACCTTAGTAGAAAATTTTTCTAACAATTGAAAAAAAGAAAATTTATGTATGAACCGAGTTTTTATACTGTTATAATGGAATGGCTCGAAAATAGGCCATTCATGCCTAAAAAGACAGATTTCTGAATTTTTTAATTTTTTATCAAATTTGCCCCCCATCTCATTTTTTAAACATCGGACCACTTGGTAACCCGATACTTTTTATTTTTTGTCAAGTTGACCCCCAGACCGATTATCGAATCCTCGTACCTATTGGTAACATTTCAAAGCGGTCTGATGTTTTCAAAATCGGACTGCTAGAATGTTTTTCTTTTTTTTTTTTCGTTTTAAAGTTGATTGGTCTTTAAAGAGCATTGCGCGCAAAAATAAATTCTAACCCTCGTCTCGCCTAGCACTCTGTCTCTCTCTACTCTTGCTTTATCATCTCTCTCGCTCTTTATCTCTCTCCGCTGGCATCTCCTCTCAGTTCGCTCTCTCTTACTCTCTTATCTCTTTGAACTTTGCTTTTTCATTTGCCCTAACTTCTACAGTTTTCTACTAAGATTTCGTATTTGGATATCGCAAAGACATTGAAGTTGGGGGAAACAGATTTTTGAGGTACACAAAATGAATTTAAATTTCATGTCTCGATTTCTATAAATTTTGGAAAACTAGAGCTATAAGGGTTTCTATCTGTGTTTTCTTAATCTTTTTATTTAATACAAAATTTCTACATTTATCATTAGTAGAATGCATTAAGTATAAGTAATTACAATTTCATATCTTTCATGCTGAACCTTATATCTAGATGCCCATTTTATATTTTAGCAAATTGATTGAATCAATATCTCTATGTTTCATGTGCATTATGAGAATTAGGTGATACTAACATTTTCTATATTTAATTTTGCTTCTGGTATTTGGATGCACATTTTATGTTTTATAAAGACATTGAATTACTTGGATGCACATTTTATGTTTTATAAAGACATTGAATCAATGTCGTAATGTTTCTTAAGTTTATTGACATTTGGGTACTCTATGTATGGATTTGTTGAAAATTGTAATATTGTTCAGTGGCTCACTGGATTTATCTGCACTACTATGTTTACACCTTGTTGTATATTCAGGGTCTTGTAAAATGGGTGACATTCCTTTCAGCAATTAATTTTAATGAATAAATGTAAACGCAATTAATGTAGGTTTAGACTTAGTGTTTTGGCATTAAGGTGTCTTTGACTACGGCTATCTCCCAATAACTCTACAAAGTCATCATTTGAGCCATCACAATGACCACAAGTAGAGTGAGGTTGTTATGTCGATACAGTGGTTCCTTTCATAGAAGGCTAAATGATGAACGAATGTACTACAAAGGCAGGAATGTGAAGCTACCATGTATAATGGAAGTGACTCATTGGAGCAGTTAAAGATGCATATGGGGTGTATTGCGCGTTGTGACCCTAGCAATTTGAAAATTATGTGTCTCGAAAATCATATTTTAGTAGAAGTAAACAAAGATGCATAAGTGACATGTATGTTGTTGGTGGCTTCCAATGTTTATGTATGTGTTGCGAACCAACCATCCGAAGCAATACATAGGGAGCATCAACTAGATGTAGCGAGCGTAGCTCCATTATATGCTACATCGAGGATCAGGTAATACTTATAACATGTATGTTTATCATGTATTTCATTATTTATAGTTAATACTTATTGAATCATTTGGACTTCCCTTTTTAGCAGCCCCATTCAGCCAATGCTCGTCCCCATCGTCCAAAATGTAATTACATGCATGTGATGCAGACTCCGAGAGTGCGAGAAACATCCGACTTGATCCTGATGGTATGCATCTATAGAAATCTCCATATAGTTCAGTCTACTCCCATATTCATCTCTACATGGGACAAGAATTCGAGGATGTCAGGCTACTCCGTAATCGTTTAGTAGATTATTGCATATGTCAAAATTTGCTCATGAAGTATTTGAAGAACAACTGAAGATCATTTAGTTGCAATTTGTATTGGGGAGGGGTGCGAATGGAAAATGCAATACTCTAGAGTTTCCACCACAGTATTTTAAGGTGAGAGAGTTGGTAAATGACCACACTTGTAATGAGAAGGGTTCACCAGCCGTTGGCATTAAGCCAAAATTAAAACTCATCTGACCAATAAGATAACTATAAGACCCAAAGATATTATGAGTGATGTTCAAGGCGAACATGGTGAGATATTGTCATACATGCAAGCATGGAGGGGAAAAGAAGTTATCACAAAAATGACTCTGGGGTCGCATAAACAGTCACACATAGAGCCCCTATATATGGAGAAGCTACGAGTCACCAACCCCTAAAATGTAGGCTATAGAAACTCACCATATATTCCAGCATATGTTCTTGTACTTTCATCCTTGTCCCAATAGTTTTTTTTATGGTTGTCGGTCTCTCATTGGTTTGGATGGGATGTTTCTGAAGGGAACATACAAAGGGACTCTGTTGAGCGCTATTGGTGTAGATGCTGATGGTGGCATGTTCCCAATAGCATTCGTTGTAGTAGAGAATGAGGGCAAATATCCTTGGATATGGTTTCTTAATTGCCTGTAGAAGTTGCTCAATGCAATGAAGGACTTGCGTAATTTAACGTTCATACCAACAGAAAGGGCTATTACAAGCACTAGAACACATCTTCCCTGACTGGTATCCAGAGTTTTGCATGCATCATTTTACAGAGAACTTCCAGAGGTGATTTAAGAACACTACTTCAATGACAATCTTAGGAAGAGATGTCAAGAGTACAGGAAGCTGATCCTCAAGTGTATGAGTGGATAATAGCACAACCACATCAATGTTGGGTGAATGCCTCTTTTCCTGGGGCCAGATACAATCACATCACGTGCAACATTACTAAGAGTTTCAATGCTTGAATATTACCTTTTCGTGATAAGTTGATTATTGCATTGTGCGAGGGATTAGGTTGAAGCTAATAAATAATTTTACAGAGAGATTGATGGCGACATATACGTGGAGTGGAATTCTAGTGTTGTCTGCACAAAAAGACATAGACATGCAAATAAGAAAGTCGAATTTTCACACAACCTAATATGGGTGTCAGGAAGAAAGTACGTGGTGGTTGAGGATATGAGGTATGCCATAAATTTTGAACAGTGGACTTGTACATTCATTGTGTAAAAGATTAATGGTTCACCTTGCAGTCATGCAATTGTTACTATAGACCACTGTCACCTTCTAGTAGGTGCATTTTGCCAGTCTTTTTTCTCTATAGCTGCTTACAAGATGACTTATTCAGGTGTATTCCTACCAGTATGTAATGTCTTGACTCGATCGTATTTGGAAATTGAATCGGCACTCTACCTCCATGGGCTCAGGCAAGGTCGCCACCTCTACTGCCTCTACAAGCGCAAGCACGGGGACCTCGTCTGTTGCCTCCTTGTCCGCCTCCTCATATATTTCCTCATTTATCTCCTCCTCCTCCTCATCTACCTCCTCGACTGCATGCACCTCCTGGATGGATAGCTCTCAACATGCAGCTATTACGTGCTCTCGAATAAGGGGTTCCATATCATTTGAAGCTAGCACAAAAGTGAGGTATTGCAGCATGCGTTGTACCCTGTTAATCTACAAAGGAGACTAATATTATAAAAGATAAATGTCACATGCCATAAAAATTTAACCGTAAAATAAATCAAAAGGAGTAAACACCAGTTTATTACCATATGCTCAAGTTGTTGGGATATCTTCTCGGGATATATATTACTTCCTTTGGAAATGTAGGGCCCAAATCATCGGTCTAGACACCCTCTAGAACCATTGCATCTACTCTACGGAAGGCACCCCATCATCAGTGTCTGCTTCAACATCAACACCCCCAGCCCAATAATTTTATTGATCCTTCCATATTTGGATTTGTGTGGCTAGCTCCTGTACCCATCAAGCCACCAACCTACCATGCCACTCTCCTTGTTCCCAGCTCTTAGGATTATTTGGACTTTCTTACTTGTAGCCAAACTGACGAAGCACTCGCTCTGGTATATCAAAAATAAGAAATGAATTGCACATTCCGGAGGTGAAAGCATCATTAGATGCTTCCCAACCATCCTAATCCATTTGGCCCCTATTTAGTTCCATGATATATGGCTGCCACTAAACCTACAATTTTAAAATAATAAGCTTCATTTTATAAGTATAATGTGAAACCCACAAATAGTCATACAAATAATTAAATTTTTATGCTAGATTTATTCAATGAAATTAAAAATTGTGACAAAATACTTGTGGTTGTGCTAACCTTTTTAATATCAATGAGGTCGAGCTCTTGACTGTAGTAGGCAACATTGTGTGAAGGGCTTCTATTTTTAGTGGGATTTCTTTATCATTTCGCTCATGACTTGCCTACTCTAACCTTTCGGTCCTCACCATTAGGCAGCAGAGTAAAAAAAAACACTCAAATGTCCAACTCTACAAAATGAATTAATGACACAATATAATAAGTATATCTACCTAACAGGTTTTAGAAATGAAAATCACATAAATATATTGTGATACCGACGCACAACTATCCATGCACAATTACCTAAAAAATGTTGCCGACTCATTAAAGTGTCGATTCTTGGTGATAACAAACTTATGTAGAGAGTAGAATAAAAAAGGCACGTGCCGCAACACCCCATGCATATCGCCCCGCTCTGTCAAAATCGTCGAAGAGCTTAAGATACCTTGTGGGCACCTCGTTACCATTCAAGCCCGTAAATATTGTGCTCCCAACAAGATATACTAGAAAAGCCCTCGTGTGCCTCTCAAGCACATCATCAGTAGCATTTTTTGGCTACCATGAATTTGTCTTTCAACCAACTAAATTTGATAGTCACTAACTTATCAAAGAAACCTCCAGGAGCAGCTCCAAACCATCTATGCAAATACAAGTGATAGTGTTGATAATCCTATATATTGATGGGGTCCCTAATCACATTGAGCAGTAATATCTGCTAAACATCGTACAACATAGGCATCATCTCACCAATATGATCGTCAAAGTGTGTTGTATTGGTCTCGGGCCGCTATCTTTTCGCCATTGCAATGATTAGGCTATGGTCAACGATCCATGGGTGTTGATCTACAAGACGCAATAACCCTGCTCTAGCAACAAGGTCCTTTGTGCCGTTGTCAACACCCTAGACCATCTCCGGACATTATTCAATCTCTCATCACTATAAATATTTTTCCTCTTTTGTCAAGATTTCCAAAAGCCCTTGATAGTCATTTATGAAGATAGTGCTGATCAAGTAGGTAGGTATTTTTAAGATGTAAATTTAATTACCACTCCTTTACAAAATATTGTTGGACAAATACCGCCTTTGCAAGTATAGGAGCTCAGACTCAGCTCCTTCGTTTGTTACTGAATGCACCATAATATTTGTTTCAAACTATATAAAACTTCCTTTTTAGTATGCATATTTCATGAAGGAACTTATATTGCACTCAGATAATATGGAGAGCCATTCATATAGGTTAATTTAGCCAATTGTCATAATTTACCAATTGTCATAATATGGAGACCCATCCATATAAGACTTATATTGCAGATAATATGGAAACCCATCCATATGAGACTTATATTGCACTCAAATAATATGGAGACCCATCCATATAAGACTTATATTGCATTCAGATAATATGGAGACCCATCCATATGAGACTTATATTGCACTCAAATAATATGGAGACCCATTCATATAGGTTATTCCAGGTACTTGAATTGCATCCCTCTTACCCATACTACAGATCCATCACCATTAGAATAAACCAACTACATAAGACAAGTCATCATCATTTCTCCGCTATTATTAGCTTCATTGCCACTGGTTTTTACTTTGTATCTTTGTTTCGCCAATCGCCTAATTAAATTTCAAACAAAAACTTATATAAGAGAACAAGACTTACCATATGATTTTGGATATCCAACAATCAAAATTCATCGCTTTAAGGTGGGGCATATCATCAATGAGAAACACCAGCCACGAAACTACAACAAATACAAACCGCATACAAAGTTATAAATCACAACTATTTTTCCTTGAATGTTATATACAAATAGGACATATATATGTTTGAAGGACACAAGAATGGGTAGGGGCAAGGCTTCTAACCCTTAAAACCAACTACTTTCCCGTGCTTACCTCAACCCATCAAATTATCATTTTTATCATAAACCTCAAAGGAGATATGGACCAAATGGACTTAGAATACAATAAGTATATGAAAATATCTACCAATCAAACATTAGAAAGAACATGTGGAGATCACACTGTCACATAGTTGTTCTTTATGCCTACATTTACATATTCATACAATGGTAGTAGTGCCATAAGAAACCTATAACAATTTTATCAGGCCATTAACTCATAGAAACCTCAAATCACAATCCATGAAATTGGAGCAAACCCACTTGAACTTCATGTTCATTATATAAATAATTAACACTTTAATTAACAAAACTAAATGCAATGAAAAAAACAAAAAAAAGAATCAGGCAAACAAATCTTTTTTTTATCTTCAGATTTTTTTTTTTTTTTTGTGATATCAACCCATTCTATGGGATAGCAAAGGCAACTCACAACAAAATTAATAGGACAAACTAAACAAACAAAATAAAGTCATTGAAACCATATCCCATTCATTACTAATAATCAATAAAAATCGAAAGGTAAAGTGAATGAAACAATAAGAAAAAACCCTTCATTCAATATCCATTCGATTAAATATTCATTTCAGTTTACTCCCATCACTAAGAGTATGAAATCAAACAATTTCATTTGAAAACACCAAAACCCTAGTATCACAGCAACAAAAAACTGAAAAAACCACAAATGATAAAGGAAAAAAAAAAAATTTATGCCAAAACCGTCATAGATAGAGTGAGAAAGTGGGAAAAAATGGAGTCAACGCTTACTTGATTCAGAGGGTGGGAAATGCAATCCAATCAGAATTGAAGTAAAAAATTGGGGGTTTTAAGACTAAATATTGTTACGATGTTGGGATTTACAAATCAGAACTAAAATCGTCTTCTTCTTTGTGATGGAGATACATATGTCTTTGGCGATGGGGAGAGAGAGGCCAGGGGAGAGGGGGGAGTTACAGAGGCAAAGCAAGGTAGACGGAGAGAGATTTAGAGAGAGAGAAAAGGAAGGAAATTTATAGAAAATTGGGTGTTTTAAAGTCTAAAGATTGGTCTGATGGGCAAACTTGACAAAATATGAGAAATGTTGGGGCCAATCCAAAGTTAAAAAATAGGACTGGACCCCAACTTCGCAAAAAAAAGAAAAAAACATCGGGGTTACCAAGCTAATAAAAAACATCGGGGTTACCAAGCTAGCATAGGCTTGAAAATAAACAGGGATCCATCTTTCTAAGTAATAATGACTTATTTTTTAGCCTTTCCGGTATATACCCCGTCCAAATTGAATAGAAACTATCTAATTTTTAGACGCAAGTTCTAAGCGCTAAAAAACTCAAATTTCAAATCCTTTTGAATAATCATCAAGTGGTTTCTAAAATTTTAAATTAAAAAGAAATGAAAGTTAGTAGAAGTAAATTACGCTCCTTAGGGAGCATAGTATAGGTGTGTCCGTCAACAAATTAGGAGAAGAAACAAAGTTTGGGGCGGCTCTTCTGTTGCACCCAGTGCTCTCGTCCGGTTCGACTCGAGAATCGCAATGGACGGATCGAATTGGCGAAAAAACGGGAATCGTCCGGTT
>NW_006494931.1:6315430-6390661 GCF_000471905.2 Amborella trichopoda | reverse complement strand
GTAACCCATGATAGAATTTTTTGTAATACTACATGATCGAAATGTTTGTTTTTTTTTTTGAAATCCATGATCGAATATTTTGTTTTTTGCTTTTTTTGTGACCCATGATAGAGTTTTTTGTAATCCATGATCGAATTTTTTGTAATCCATGATCGAATTGTTTTTTTCTTTTTTTGTAATCCGCGATTGAATTTTTTGTTTTTTGTTTGTTTGTTTTTTTTTGTAATCCATGATCGAATTTTATGTAATCCATGATCGAATTTTATGTAATCCATGATCGAATTTTTTGTAATCCATGATTGAATTTTTTGAAAATTTGTGATTTATTTTTTTTAATCCATGATCGAATTTTTTTTTGTAATCCATGATAGAATTTTTTGAAAATTTGTGATTTTTTTTTTTAATCCATGATCGAATTTTTTTTTGTAATCCATGATAGAATTTTTTGAAAATTTGTGATTTTTTTTTTTAATCCATGATCGATTTTTTTGAAAATTTGTTTTTTTTTTTTAATCCGTATTATTCAAAGAGAAAATGAGAGAGATGATGATTATGAGGCCACCCTATCCCAGCCATATTATTCACATATCGAGTCCCAACAGCAACAGTGTAGGGATGAGCACGATAGTGCAGGTGAGCATGAAGGATGGACAATCTTCGGGGATTTTAGATTGGGAACACAACAAAACATTAACACTCAGGGATTTGGAAATAGTCAGATGCCTGCTAATATCGATGATTCGTTTTTAGATCGAATCAATGAATTGTTAAACGAATTCAATCAATGGCACCAACGTGACCAAGAAGAACAATAACGTCGTCTATCATTTTATTTTTAGATCATATGTTACTAATATTATGCTTTATTGTAGTCCATGTATGTTGATATACTTATTCCATGATAATTCTATGTTTATCCTTTTGTGTGATGTAAATAAAATGCTGAATGGCGGTTCATGCAGGGAAAGAACATATCAATATTCGCATATTCATTCAAAAACATGAAAATTTTTAATGGAGTACCCTCATTTCTTATTGAATTCCTAAAAAACAATATTTATAATGAATTTTAATAATTTTTTCGGATTTTTTTTAAACTTTATTTTGACCGATTCACCCGATTCCTGATCCGGATCGCCGATTCGCCGATCCAGATCTGTTTTTTGGAAGCCCGATCCTGGTCACCGATCCGTTTTTTAAACAGTCATGAGCACATGCGCTGCTATACCCACTCTCCCTCTAGGCAGCGCTATCCATGCGCAGGTCATTAAATCTGGGTTTCAGGCCCACACGTTGGTGAGCAACTCTGTTTTGACCATGTTTGCTAAGTGCGGCGAAATCAATGAAGCAGAGGCAGTTTTCAATGGGATTTCACTCAAAGACGGGGTTTTCCTGGTCGTCCTTGATTATGGGGCTTGCTGAGAATTGCCAAGAGCACAGGGCCTTAGCGGTCTTTCATTCTATGCTGAGCAAGGGACAAAAGCCTGATCGTGTACATATTTGGGTATTATGACAGCGTGCAATAGGGCTTGTTTAGTAGATGAGGGATTTATGTATTTGGAGATGATGAAAAGTGATCCTTTGACAAAGCCAGGAGCCGAGCATTATGCATGCATTGTGGGTTTGTTGGGCAGGTTGGGTCGTGGAAAGGAGGCAGTCCAGGTGATAGAAGATGCAGGCATTGGTGGGGAGTCAGTGGTTTGGGGGGTGTTATTGGGGGCTTGTAAGGAGAGTGGGGATTTGGAGGTGGGTGAGACGGCTATGAAGAGGCTCAAGGAGTTGAAACCCGAGGATGCTGCTACATATCTGGCTGCACTTTCAATGTATGGAGGAGTGGGGCAATGGGAGGAGGTGGCCAAAGTGAGAGACGAGATGAGGGGTGTGGGCTTGAGGGGGAGAGCAAGCTGGAGCAGGTTTTGTGCATGAATGATGAAAATGTTGCAGTCCTTTGGGATGCCCCCAAGAATTATATATGCATGGCAAGTACTGGAAAGTTTCTAGCAAGAAAGGAAATAGCAAGGGCCTGTTCTTAGCAATGGGTAACACACATCTGGTTTGCGTGAGGAATGTTTAGGGTTGGATAAAAAGCAAGATGAATTACCCATTTGGAAATGTGGAAGTCGAGGATGGGATCGATTGGTTACTTTGTTACTACACGAGATGTTCGAGTCCCACCCCTCTGAACTCATCTAAAAGGCAGTTCAAAAAATCAAACCCAGCCGACTTTTGAAAGAAAGAACAGAATGCACTCAATTACAATCTGACCATTTCCCTCCATGGCAAAATGTACACAAATACAATTGACCATTTTTTCAAAGAAAAAAGAAATAATTGACCATTTGTATGCTGTGTTTAGTTTTGAAACTATAATATACAATTAACCAGGGTGAAAAAGTCTCTCTCTCTCTCTCAATGGAACCCAAAAATCTTCACAAAAATTTAAAGATAGATATTGAATACAATAGTTCCTTGATAGACTGGGTGATCTAATTCCCCATCTCCTACTCTGTAGCTAGACAAGACAAAAGACATGGATAGACAAATTTGAATTAAAAACAGCGGCAAAATGAAGTGACCAAACCTGCTATATATCCTCAAGGACATTTTGCTGGTAACAACATACAGAAACAAATTGGGAAAAAAATCAACATATGTCACATTTTGGATTCAAGTGTGCCCATATCCAAAAGATTTTTACTACATTACTTCTTTGTCACCTTTCCCTTGCAATATTCTAATTTCTAAGATAAATTTATGTTTGATCCCCGACTTAGTTTCTCTGCAAGAAACTCCCAGAGGGTTTCACCCTAACAAGTAAACTCCATCTTCAGATAAATTTTGATCGATTCCAGGGAACTTTCTTTCTGTGCTGTACTACTCCATTGGATTACATTAGCAGTCTCCCTCATGATGATTTAGTTACGAGACGAAAAAAGACATTGGACACCAGGGTTTATAGCTGCCTCATGTGCACTACAAATTTGACATGGTCCGGAGAATGATAATATGGCATTACCAATTTCATCTCTAGGTAGACCACCCACACTGTCGGTCCAGGGTTTCCTCTTGGAACCATTTTAGTTCAAGAATATATAACTAGGGACATCACATTTTTCAAGAGCCAGGCCACCATTCCCACACGTAAATTGCCACAGAAATTCCATTAGAAGAAAGGGCATAATAACCCAAGATTGGACTGAGGAGATGCCATCTATTATGAAATGGAGATCATTACAAATATCGCAAGGCATTCAAGTTAAAAGTTGCACATTCGAGTTCGTACATTCGAGTTCGTCGAGAACCAACACATGTTCATTTGGAAGATACAGTAGCCAAACAAAAGATGTGGTGCTCAATGCTTTGAAATTACATAAAGCAGAAAGTTAGAAGCAGCAATATTAAAAATAAACAAATCAACAAGACCAGAAATACAGACCAATGTATAAAAATATGAGGTTGAATGGGAAGTTGACTAAACTTGAGGACTAGAAAATACCATATCAAAACACAATTAATATCCCTCATCTGAAATAGCAGAAATAAATCAAAAAATAATTTAAACTGAATAGAAAACAAATGCAGCACGATAAACACCAGCCATGTCTGGATTCAGAATCTAAAGCGTGTATCTGATTGCTGTTGCATGGAGCTACTCAGATCATATAGAAAACAAAAGAAGTACATAACAAACCAAAGTAGATTTGGCATCAGAAGTTTAAAGCATGAATCGACATGTAAGACTGCACTAAGATACTCATGCAGAATATCAATTTCAACAAGCACGACCCAATAAGCGAAGTTCTCATGTAAGATCAATGTTAATCTTATTATGGGCCCATGCTCCAATAAACGAAAAAAAGCCATGATAAAAATAGCAACTTCAGACGAGAGAAAATAGCAGCTGCCATAACACTGCAGCAATACAATCCCCAAAACTCTATATCATTTAGCAATGGGGCCAAAGAAGTAACAAGGCAGCAACAACAGCCAAAATTTTTATTAAACAAATTATTCACGAGAAGGGTCCCACATTATCCGCTGTCTGAACAAATTTGTCCTCTCTCAGTTTCTGAATAATCTAAGAGGAAAATATTGCACCCCATGGCATCATGACAAATGCCTCAAAGAGGTCCCGGAAATGCTCCATTTTCTCTTTGCTCATTCCATCTGTCAATCTGCAAGCATATGGAGGAATGCACCATCAGTGGAGTGTCTCAAATGATTTTTTAATACAAATATAGACTACCAATTTTTTTTTGCAAGGGAATATCTCAGAGGAGTTCACCAACACAAATAGAAAGAAACATAGAAAAAATCTTATAATAAACTTCATAGCTTTGTCCATTAATAGATTGTCAAAAGAATCGGATAGATATGATCTATGAAACTTCCAAATTACTACAAGAACATACAGGTTTTAGAAGGAACCAGAAAAACTGAAGACATAAAATGCCTGAAATGCATCCAACGCTTTAGATATGGTCCATACAAAACCATGCCAAAACAGGGCAGAGGCACATTCTGGTATTATAATTCAGATTCAAGAAGTCAAAACTTAGAAATGAAATGAGAACAATTTACATAGTAATCCTCCTCAAGACGCAACAAGATCATCATCATCATCGTCATCAGAGCCTTTTTCCAACTTTTGGGGGTCAGCTACACGAATCCTGATCTACCATTCTACTCTATCTAAAGGGTATGTGGCCATAAATCCCCATATCTTTTCTCACAACTTCCAACCATGTCCCTTACCATTTTTAAGCCTTCCACTTGAACCAATTCGTACCTCCTAACAAGTGTTGTACTAGGTCTATGCTGCACATGGCCAGCCCACCTAAATGTACTTTCTCTCATCTTATCACCAATTGGAGCCACACCCGAGTTCTCCTGAATGTATTCATTTCGAATTCGATCCCTACTTGTCTTGCCACTCATCCATCTCAACATCGTCATGTCAACAACACTCATCCTATGGGTATGTTGTTTCTTGACCGTCCAGCATTCCGCCCCATAAAGCACACTTGTCCTATAGAGGCTTCCCTTCAACTTCATCAATATGCAGCGATCACATAAAACTCCGGTTGCACATCTCCATTTCACTCACCCAGCACTAATTTTGTATGCGACATCTTCCTCAATCTCTCTATTTTCCTGAATTATCGAACCAAGATATTAAAAATGCGCTCTTTTTGGTATTTTCTGGCTATCAATTTTAACTATTTCCTCATCTCTACTCTTATTATACTAAGCTAGCATTCTACATACTTTGTCTTAATCCGGCTAATTTTAAAACCTTTAGATTCTAAAGCATCCATCCAAAGTTCTACCTTTGTGTTGACACTGCTTCGGGCTCATTGATCAATACTATATTGTCCATGACCATCATACACCATGGTACCTCATCTTGTAGGTGCCTAGTTTAGTCAAGAAGCAACAAGATATGGACCATAAAGGTCAGGTAAGATTATGAATGCCTATCTTAGTTAGGATTTTGCAGAACTAGGTGCTTCATCAAGGAATTCTTTAATAGGGAGTTTCAGTACATGGGGAGTCTGGATTCAGGAAGCCCCTGAGATTTTTCAGCACGGGAACATGGTTGTTGTAAACTTAGCCAACAGGTTATGAGTGAAAGAGATTAAAGTTCAAGACCCAAGTTTCCTGGGGAGCCATATAATAGAAGCAGATACAACTGGATTTTGCCCACATCACTTGACTCATTGAGATAACCTGGCCATCCTTTTTGTAAATTTTTGGCTAGCCTGTAGTAGTTTTTCTGTACGGGTGTGACAGGCCCTCCGAGGAGCATCTCTTCTATATCTTTAGATGATTTCAAATGGTATTCACTAAACCAGACAAAAAATGAAACTTCCTATCTAATATATGGGAAACTCACCACAGAAGCAACTGTGGAGAAAGTCATCAAGCCAAGACTAGTTTTGTAGAGTGGTCTAGCCATGTCCTAAGCATTTCTAGCGGACTTTTTTGTGATAATTTACTGGTTAAATTCTGATCAAGCTTTAACAGTCAGGACCACCCGGACACTTCAATCGTGGTCCTAAAACAAAACATCTGAACAAGTTTATTCCATAAGTCAACTTTTAAGCCCTTTTTTTACAGAGACATGGGATGTGTCTGACATAATTATTATTGCCTTTCAGGGTTTAGGTCCCCTGACTAAACCTATTCACTTTACCATGGAACACTTCCTAGTGAGCGGGAGAATGTTGCATAAACATTGCTCCATTTCTAGAAACTTGATAACATAGTTCTTTTAAAAAGTAATTCCTATCACATACGTTCAAAAACATAGAACTTTTACAATCATACTTCTTAGATATTGCCTAATCCTGCAATTGCCTTACCATTTAGTAGGAATCACAACCCATCAGATTTTTAACCATTGTGATGATGGACACTAACTTATGAGGTAGAAAGAAAAAATTCTTCGGAAGTAGAACTAATGTTTCAGAGTATGACTTAGGAATCTGGTTTTATTCATGTGAGGAAAAGAGATAAGAGGGAAAAAAAAACATATGCACAAGAATAGAAACAAAAGAGTAAAGGAAGATTGGTTTTCTAACCCCCCTTAAGTTTGTTTGAGACTTTTTGTCCAGCATAAAACTCAAAAAGCTTGGATTTGTGAAATTCATGAGAGATTGAAAAATTTTAAAAGTTCGACAAATCATCCCAAACTTCACTTTTTTTTTTTTATTGGATTGACTGTGAACAGTAAAGAGAGGATCTAAAACAATATTTTGGGTGATCTTGAGCCTCTGGTATACATCCAAAACATCAAGGATAGAAGATCAGGCATCAAAGGCTGGTAAAATATCTTCGTATTTTCTGTCTTTCAAAAGGTATTCTACAGGTCCTAATGGTAGGGGGGATTCAGGATGGATATATGGTTACCTTTTGCCCAGTTGAAATTGATAAGAATACTGCATTTTGTAATCATCCTTGTCAACGCCTTTTCCCAACTAACTGGGGTCGGCTGCAGCATTTTGTAATAAAGATACAAAAACATGGGGATCAATAGATTTAAGAAACACCTTGCCGGCAATGTGGGAGGTGTTTCCCCATGCAAGGAAGTTCCAAGTGAGGAGAAAAAAGGAAACGGGTGGCAAGGGAGGCAAGTATAGCAGAGTAGAGTTCCAGGGTGAATATTCTTTGCTATAATGAGGACAAAGGTGACGAAGGGATAATTGAAATGGTTTCCCCTCGAAATGCTAAAGCTAGGACAAGAGGGTCCCATATGAAGGGGATAATGGATGCCTTTTTCCCCCAAATTCTGAGGCTACAATAGAGAAGCGACAAAACAAGAAGTTCAAGAAGGTAGATCGAGCCCAAGTAAATCAGTATGTATTACTTTGTGGATGTATCAGGCAGGTATTGCTTTCAATGCAACTCGCTCGATGGAATGGTGGAGGTAATCGGCGAATTTCTGGGTCAGTGTTGAAGGACCCAATGCCAAATAAGCCCGTAGAAATGTGCAAATGCAATGTGGGGTCTCAATAACGATAAATACATGCACTAGTAAGAGAAGTATGAGTTTGATGAGCATGATGGTGAATTGTCCTTTAGGAATAGTGTTTTGAGGTCTATTGAAGCATTTGATGATATTCATGCTACCATTTTAGCTTTTTTTTTTAACTAACAATTGTATTGTGAAGGTAGGGAAGGAGCATGTCATTCAAAGTTGTAATATACAATGTTGCATCTATTTGGATGCTAATAATTTGTTGTGCAAAGAGTGCCCTCATTGGATACCATGTTCAACATATTGCACAGATCTCATGCTTGAGGCTATCGGCAACAATGCCACACGTAAAGAGACAATTAACAAGGCTGAGGTCATGATAATATTACTCTATAATCAAACCTTTATCATTAGCATAAGAGGAGTAAGGCCTAGGGTCACAAGATTCGCCACCTCTTTCCTAAGTCTAGAAAGCATATTGGATAAGAGAAACCAATTGAGATCACTTAAAAAGAGTGATCTAGATGCACGTGGTACAAGCATGCTAAGGCAAGAAACATGTGATATAATTTTGTGTTTTTGGAATAGGGTGGTGTACTCAAGTAAAGCATTTCTACCCAGTTAAAGCATTTCTACTCTATTAAAATTTTATGATCAATTGATAGTGAAGTGATGCTTGTTGTGTTCTTTATATGATACACTAGATGGAGCTAAAGAGATAGCAGAAGCTTTGGCCAATGATGAGAGCATTTATGGCCAAATAAAGGAGATTATAGAGAGTATGACGGCAGCACACCGGTTCATGCTTGTCAATCCCCAGAGCCGTATGGAGGTGGGTTTCAAAGGAAACAGGGAGCTTCTGAATCTCTTTTCTTCCTTAGCTGGCCTGGGTCCATCCTCTATCAAAGGGTCCATCCCTCCCCATTAGACCGCTCTTTGAGGCATTCACCCAGAATAGCCTCTCTTCTCTACTCCTCCTCTTCTTCATGAAGATTGTCTCATGGAATATCAGAGGCCTGGGTCATCCTTCAAAAAGGAAGGCCATCAAGGACCTGTCTTCCAAACAATGTCCTTCCATCTTGGCCATCACTGAAACAAAGAGCCCAGAGCCCTCCCTACTCCAAGTTCTTCAGGTATGGGGTAGACGACCTTGCCAGTGGGTAGCTCTACCCACGGAAGGTGCTTTAGGGGTAATCTAGGTTATTTGGGAACCCACCGAGCACACACTAAAATCCTCGCATATCAGGGTTTTTTCCGTCACCCTAATACTGTCCAGGCTTTTTGATGGCCTGGAGTGGAATCTCTCTACCGTTTATGGCCCCTGCTCTGCGGCCTGTAGACCGCGCCTTTGGTCCGAATTGGACTATGTCACTTCTCTCCCTTATCCTATCTGGTGCCTGGGTGGGGATTTTAATATCACAAGGTGGTCCCACGAACGTAACTCTACTTCTCATATCTCTCAAGATATGGTGGGGTTTTCTGACTTTATAACAAGGAACGACCTGCTAGATATCCCGCTCCAAGGAAACAAGTTTACCTGGTCCAGTCACTCTTCCCAACCTTCACTTTCCAAACTAGACAGGTTTCTGTTTTCCCTTGACTGGGAAGAAAAGTTCCCAAGCTCTCATGCTGTGGCCCTGCCTAAACCGGTCTCAGACCATTGCCCCATCCTCTTGTCTACCTTAGCTGTCAATAGGGGCCCTAAACCCTTCAGATTCAAATTGGCTTGGATGGAAGAGAAGTCTCTCTCCTTTCTAATACCTATCTGGTGGAACTCTTTCTCTACCCAGGTCAATGGTAGCGCAAGGTTCAGACTTCAATCGAAAATTCAACTCCTCAAAGTCTCTCTTAAGTCCCGGAGATTGTCTGTTTCGAGGAACTTCTCTCAAATCAAGTCTAATCTCCTTAAGACATTACAAGAACTGGATAGCCTCGAAGAATCCCGTCCCTTGTCCTCTCCTGAAGCTGAGCTCAGAACCCAAACAAAACTTAATTATCTCTCCACTCTGAACAAAGAAGAGATTTATTGGTATCAGAGGTCAAGGGTCAACTGGCTAACTATCGCAGGACAGATAATACAATCTCGACCATCAAAGTTAATAACTATTATCTAGAACAGCCAACAGAGATTCAATCCGCTATCATCAACTACTTCCAGAACCTTGATACTGCCCCTACCAGTCTTAGACCTTCCATGGCTGACTTAGATTTCTTGAACCTTTCGTATGAATAGGCAATTATGTTAGAACCCCCATTCCTCGAAGAGGATTTCTTAAAGCTCTGCTTGACCTAGCTAAAGACAAAGCTCTTAGGCCTAATGAGTTTCCTGTAGCCCCCTTTAAGACCTTTTGGGAAACTTTTTGATTGGATTTTTTAAGCTTCTTCGATGAGTTTTTTCAGCGTGGTATTCTCAACAAATCCATCAATGTCACTTTCATTGCCATGGTTCGTAAGGTCGAAGGGCCTGAGGAGCTTAAGGACTTCCCTCCCATAAGTTTGCTCAACTTAACTTATAAAATTCTCTCTAAGGTTCTGGTCTCTAGACTCCAGTAGGTTCTTCCATCGGTCATCTCCCCCTCACAGTCGGCTTTTATTAAAAGTAGACAGATCCTTGATGGGCATTGATAGCTAACGAATGCATCCACTCGAGGCACCTAGCTAAAAACCTGGTCTCATATTTAAAATTGACTGGGAAAAAGCCTATGGCCATGTTAACTTGTTGATTCTAAATGAGAAATGGCTTGAATGGGCTTTCGAAACCGGCGGCACCAGTGGATGAGGGGGTGCTTTTCCGGATCCTTATCAACGGTACATCCAAAGGGTACTTCCAGTCTTCGAGAGGCCAGCGCCAAGGGGACCCTCTCTTCCCTTTTCTTTTTGCCATCTCGACTGAGGTCTTTAGCCGATCTTGAAGTCGGCTTTACCAAGCTAGTCTTCTCTCAGGCTTTAGCTCCTCGAGAAGAGGGTCCACTGTGTCGCATCTGCAATACGTAGACGACACCTTGGTTTTCCTTGATGCCTCCCCCTCTGAGGTGGAAAACCTCATAATTTACCTCAAATGTTTTCAATTGGCCACTGGACCCAAAGTAAATATGGAGAAATAAAAAGTGATGTGTATTGTTATCATCACCAACCAAATTAGAGACCTTATTCCAGAGTGGGAATGCAAAGTGGAGGACCTCCCAACTTCATACTTGGGCATTCCTCTAGGCCTCGAAAAACCTAAAAAGAGCCACTGGTCCCATGTTATAAACAAGGTGGAGAGAAGGTTGGCTGGTTGGAAAGGGAGGTACCCGTTACAAGCAGGTAGAACTACCCTAACCAATGCACCAGTATACATGATATCTCTTTTTCAAATGCTGGCCTCGGTGGCTAACAGCCTTGACCAGCTCATGAGGAACTTCCTCTGGTCAGGACAAGCTGAAAAAACAAAGTTTCATCTTATCTCCTGGGACAAGGTACTCTTACCCAAAAACCGGGGGGGGGGAGCTGGGAATTAGAAACTTGAGAAAACATAACCTCGCCCTCTTAGGGAAATGGTGGTGGTGTTTGGCCACCCAAACTGAATCCCTATGGGCTCAGGTACTACAGAATAAGTATAATATTCTAGTCCACAAATGGGTCCCAGAGACCAAACCTTGGTCTAATGCTTCAGGGGTGTGGAGGTCCTTAACGGACTCACTTGAGTTATTCAGGAAACACATTAGACTGTGCCCAAGAGAAGGCACTAGAGTGCGATTCTAGACTGACCTATGGATAGGTCATGCCCCCTTAAGGGAATGCTATCCATCCCTGATCTCAATCGCGGTGAATAGAGAGGCTACTGTAGAGGACGAGTTCAGCTTGGAAGGAGGAAGAAGACGATGGCATCCCTCTTTTAGAAGGAACCTTTCAGAGGGGGAATCTAATCAATTCCTCTCACTCTCGTCACTGCTCTACAAAACCTTTATCCCTTTCTAGGGAAGGGACAAGTTGGTGTGGTCCCTTGTTCCATTAGGGGATTTTACAGTGGCCTCCTTCAACTAAAAGCTCATCCAACCCCCTACTTTCCCTTTCAACCCAACCTCGATTCTTTCTCAGGTATGGAAGACTATTGCACGTCCAAAGGTGCAAACCTTCAACTAGATCGCAGGTTCCATCAAGGTTCTCACTATGGATCACCTACAAAGGAAAGGAATTCCTATTCCCAATAGGTGCATCATGTGCTTGAGCCAAGAGGAATCAAATAACCATATGTTTCTGCATTGTAATGTGGCCCATGATCTATGGAGTCTACTACTACAACTGTTCGGGGTGCATTGGGTAATACCTCAAACTGTTATGGACCTCTTCGTTTTGAACTTGGATGCGCACTGGCGGAAGGCGAGTAGAATCCTATGGAAAGCAACAGTGGCAGCAACTATTTGGACCATTTGGAAAGAAAGAAATGCCCAAATTTTTTGGGGACAGGTTCACCCTGGCCCCTCGATTTTTTTTAAGGTTACATCCTTGGTTACCTTCTGGGCGTCAAACCATCTCTGATTCAACGGTATCCCTATGGGCGCCTTCCTCCCGAATTGGGAGCATATTCTCCTCCACAATCCGAAGAAAAACAAAGTTAAACCTGCATAGAAACCTCCTCCCCAAGGAGCTATCAAACTAAATTTTGACGGCTGCTCTTTAGACAACCCAGGCCACACAGGTGCAAGAGGGGTTTTTAGAGATCACCATCAAAACATTCGCTTCTTCTACTCTGAATACCTCGTCATCCAAGATTCGCAGTTTGCCGAATCTATGGCCCTCCTTAAAGGCAAACAAAGTTTTGATCGGTCATGAGGGCAGTCTCTTTCAGTGGAGGGTGACGCTAGAAACATTATCTCTTGGGCTTCCAGGACAACCTCTCCCCCTTGGTATCTTGTGCCCATTTATCATGAGATTGAGCATCTTTGCAGGGATACGCCAGTCTTATGGATGAATATCTCAAGGACGTCGAACGGGCTCATCGATCTGCTAGCTAAGGACAGAGCCATGGCCCATGTTGAAGAATAGGCCCTACCGCAGCTAGTTCTTTGGGTCGGGCACTAAGCACGCACTCTACTTTTTTGCTTTACTTTCCTTTTGTATCTTCTTTGTACATTTACAAATTATTGTGCAAGGGGATAATCTTATAACCCCATTTTATATAGGGTCGGATGACCTATTCTTTTTACCAGGAGTCTCAATACTAAGGTACTCTTGGATTAACCTTCATCTCTTGTATTCTTCTTTTTTCAATACAAAAGTTAACAGTTATCAAAAAAACAAAAAGGAGATTATAGAGAGAAAATGGATAGGCAGCTGCATCGGCCATTGCATGTAGTTGGGTACTATTTAAACCCGGGTTTTATACTGACCAAGATATTGAGACGAAGAACACAATGATGGAGGGCTTTAGTGAGGATCATGATAAGCTAGTTCCTGATAAAGATATCTAGGATAAAATATCGGCGAAGGCATTAAATTTGGGAAGGAAATGGTGGTGAGACCAAGGACCAAATCATTGGGAAGGAAATGGAAGCGAAACAAAAGACAATATCTAATATAATTAATCTATCAATATGATTCATTTCTTTCCTATTTCAACTTGCATAATTCATACTTTTATATAACATTATAGAAAACAAATTATAGACTTATATTGATTGTATATAATTTGTTAGAGCCAACATGAGAGTAGTGCTCCAAACTTACAAGGATGACCATCTGGTTATTGAGGTTAACATGCAGCTCATCTGGTTTTGATCGCAATTGGAGTTCATTTGAGATGCTAAGTTGGCAATTTGTATTTAGCAAAGAGTATAATCATTTATATTTCTTAATTCATATCAATATTGCTATATTTGTAGTCAATTATTAGTGTATTACTATTAATTAGTTTAAAATAATATTCTTATATTAAGTTATAGTTATTAAACTCCATAAGTATACTATTAATCTTTTATAGATTTACAGTAATACTTAGTTCTCTGAAGTCTAAATTCAGCTCATGCATTTTCCTACCGGTGTATACAAAGGAAAAGAACATACTTGAGCAAAAGAGGCTCAGTGATTTACTCTTTGTCAAGTATGACAAAAGGCTAAAAGAGCATGTCAATGAGCATGAGAAGAGGGATTCCATTGCATCCAAAGACATGGATGATGCCAGTAAGTGCTTGGATGTAGACCCTGGGAATAAAGAAGTCTTCCCTGTTAGGGGTTTGACTTGGGATATGGTTGAGGAGGCTTCAAGAAAGTTTTCAATCTTAGAGGAGGAGGACTATTAGGAAGTTGAGGTGGGCCATTATATTAAAATGATGATTCTAAAAATAATTGCCCAGAATTGGACGGCGATCACCGAAAAGAAGCCCATGATAACAAAGAAAATGGAGATTGAAGCCTGAATTCTTCTTAAATTTCTTTTGCATCTTTTTTGTAATTTCTTCTTAAATTTGACTATATCGCGGTTTGGAACTTCAGACTTTGGATTTTCAATTATATCTATAAACTATGGAACTGTGGTTATTTATTTGAGTACCTTATGGTAATGTTGTAAAACACGGAGTCAGCCACCTAGGCAGCCATGGGTCTTGGCTGCCTAAGCAACTCTTGCTCACCTAGGTGCAAGCCTCATGATTGGGGCACCCCAAGGGGCGCGGGATATGGGATGGGTTGTTTATGTGGCACAAGGAGGTTTGCTTTCTTATAACCTACTCCTTTCCCATAATTCACTTCATTTGAAATGGGTCCTCTCACATTCACACCTTTGATCCTAGTGTCTGATTCCTTTGAACCTCCAGTCTTACTCCTTTACCATTGCTCTGCATCTCCATCCCCATACAGTTTTCTTATGGCAGGGCCTAATTCATAATTCCTCTCTTCTCCCCTTCCTCATTGAGCTCAATACTTCTGTTTGAATGAATATGTGCCTTGCCTCAGTTTCTGTTCATTGCTCATCATCCAGCCCCCTTGGTTCTACTGCTCTTTGATATTCAAGTTGGTGTTCCGGCCTTATTAGAAAAATAAGGGCTCCATTTTCATCTACCCTTGTCGCCCAATGTCATTCCCCACCACCCAATGTCCAGCTTCAAATTTGTTGCCAATTGGCAACCAACATTCATTCCTCAATCTGTTGATAGTTGGCCCAATTTCCTCCACATAATCGTTTCCTGGCTCTTTCTTAGTCATAGGATCATTTCTTCAGACGTTCATCTCAGCTTCTTTTAGTCAGTGGAAGAGAGCCTCGTCCTCCATGACATGTGTCCGAGGCAGTAGTGGCCTTCTCCGATCCTCACAGATTGCATTTACCTTCATTTATTCGAATTCAAATTTTAATTTTAATTTGAATTAATATGAGATACTTTCATGATTTGAAGGACTCGCAGATGCTTTTGGAGTCAGTTGGCATCCGCTGATCTGGCCTCTGTAGGGTAATGTGATTGCAAACCCCTAAATTAATGCATACCATCTATTTGTTGCCATGCGGCCTAGCCACTACATCATAATCTTCCTGGCCAGTATCATTGTTCATCGTCTGTCTGAGTTCCCTCCATCCATGGGTTCCTCATCATGTTCCTTCTTTTCCAGCCACCTGGACAGTTGTTGAGTCGACAACTACCCAGGCTTCATCTTCTTCCACCTTGGTATCAACCGCCATCTTTGCACTGTTTGCTCATTATTCGGAACCACCAATCAACATTTGTCCCTATAGCTTATGCTTTCTCCTCTGTGAACTAGATCTTGTCCTCATTGCCATCAACCACCACAAAAACATTATTCAGATGCTGTCAAGTTTCAGTAGACTCCTGCAGCCGCACAACATCAAAGCATTCCCCCACAATGGTCTCCAAATCTATTGTAACCGAATCTGGATTAGATCTTTCCAATAGTCCCAAAGATTTCATACATCCGCGTATGTAGAGGAATCTCCTTGATTCTCATCCAGGATAGCTTTGGCTTTACCAATGAAGTCTCCATTTAGGGCTTCGAACGGGCTAGTGTAAGAAGATCTATGCACAGAATAAAATGCCTTTATGTTTCTGATTGTAGAAAATTCACCAGAAAAGTATGCGCTCTTAATGACAGACATGCACAAGTAAAAACTAAAAAGCCACCATAAGCATGCACAGAAATGTAGCCTCAAAATAAAGAAGTGTATTTGAATTTCAATGAGACGAGGAGGAATCATATATGGAGAGCCCAGATAGATAATGAATAAATCCTTCAATATGCTTCCTTTAATAAGTGATAAAACTTCCAAACTTGTCCAACCATACAGCAAGTTACTTTCAGTAATTACACAAATCTGCAACTTTGGTGCAATTGTTCTATGGCTTTGGTCTTCTAGTCCAGTGCTGTTTTTCTTTAAATGGTTACAGTTCTTCCTATCCCATGTTTAGTTATACAAAGTTATTTGGTACAAGAGCCAGATAAGTTTAGCTCATAGCATTTATGCCATGCATTTCTTCTGCTTTGCAATAAAGGAGCATCACGAAAAAACTTAATTTTGTTGGTCCAATTGACCTCTATAGAAAGTAGATGCTAATAGAAATTTGCTTCGTTAACAAAGAGTCTAATCGATGAGCATAAGACATAAATAAAAATTAAATAAAAAGAAAAATAAATGTTTGGTCATTGTATTAAGTGAACTACAAGAAGTACTACACTACGAAACACCACTAAGCATTTCAACCTCAATCATAAACAGTGTCCACAAAGTATGCTTCTCGTTCATGGTTACAATACAAATGACTATTCATCCATCCAAATTAAAAAAACTCAACCGGAGCAGCTCAAGAATGATCTAGATACTGCATTTCAACAAAAACAGAACCATGAGATGAGGCATCTCACATGCATGAATATAAGCCACTATATTTGATAATATTCCTAGAAAAAGATCATGAGAATACATTTGCATCCAATGCTAAATATTAATGTCACCATAATACACTAAGAAAGATCTCATTGATGATATGAATAATAGATTTTCTAATAGCTATGAATAAGAAAATAAAGCATACCCATTCACCGGGGCAAAGCGAGCGATAGTACTTAGCAAACTTATCACATTCGTTGGCACCTTCCCCTTTTGCTGCTATGCACCTGATAATGCAAGAGTGGTTGCTACTAGTGAATAATGTCTGATCTTGACTCAAGAAGACATACTTGGCCAACTTCACAGCACTAGCTTATAATGGTAAAATCAGGAGATGAGACCAAAATCATATAATCACTACTTGTTGACAGAAAACCATAAACCACCTGTGATACTCGATATAACGAGTAAAGCAATGCCTTGTTTGATTTGTTGTAGGGAAACGGAAATCTGCTGGAGCTGTTTCAATCTGAAAGATAAACGTTATTTGATAAGTGGAACTTAAATATAAATGTTAAATTTTACACATATAAGAGCTTAAGTGCCAGAGAATATGATTGAATTTTCAAAAATATTTGATCGATGTCTATCAAAACCTTGATGACTGGTGGCTGTTCGGTATCCTCTTGCTCCCCAGATTCTTCTTGTTCTTGCTCCTCAGATTCTTGTTGCTCAGGGGCTCCACTGCTTTCCTCCGCAGCAGCAGTTTCAATGTTGTTTTCTTCACTCACTTCTTCAGGTGCATCTGTTTGATTTTCATCAACACTTGCTTCTGATGAAACTTCTTTTTCCTGTTGTTCCTCTTTCTCCTACAGTATGAATTGCAAGTGTGCTCATAAATTTCAGTTCAACTCAATATGCATACATTGAGTGGTAAAATTTTGCAAGGATCTGTTTGCAAGCCAATATAATGTGTGTGCTAGTATTACAAATAACCATGAAGAAGACGAAAAGAAGAACATCTGAACTATTCATACAGCATACAGGTTCTGAAAATTAATCATGAAGGCCAGAAACATGCATGCTAGAATTATTTGACATAGACCAATTTTCCAGGGTGGTTTCATAAGGAACACTTCATGCCTTTTGAAACTGCTGGTGGTATTAAACTATTAATACCATTTCTCCAGGTTTCTTCTGCACTCTTTGTAGTATAACTTGATGTATACTCACTAATGCTCCAAATATGGCCGCCTATAGCATCTAAGTACGAATCTCCTTCTACATAAAAGGGGTGGTTTACACTGCTCCAACCATAGTTTACATGCAATTAGACTTTGATGGAAGTAGCATGGGGGCATGGCATTTTAAAATTTAAAGACAAGACACATTTGGAGAAAATCAAGGGAGTAATCTTTTTTATTGTGTGGTGATTCTTAGTTTTGTTGATTTCATAATCCGTCTGGTATGCAACTTATCAGCAAAGATTACAGAATAACTCAAATAATTAGAATACTGCAGATGAATTGTATGCATACAGATTATATTACATGGATCATAAAGGCAACAAAGCCGTTAGGGATGGTGTGGCCATCTAGAATGAAAAGGCTTTCTAAGAGATTGTTTTGCTGGCCGTAACTCCTAAGAACCACATGTAATGTTTTGATTATTTACCGCAATTCTTTTTCAACTTATCCAAAAAAATTGGAAAAGGTCTCAACAATTACATGCTAAAGGCTAACGCATCTAAAGCATATGTCATAGATTAGTAGCAGTACATCCTAAGTGAATTTTGAAAACCAGAGAGGACAAAAGTTGCGCATTTACACTACACAGATTACTCATTTAGTGTCCTAAGAAAATGATCCGCAGCTTACATTTTCAAACAAAAGCAACACATTCCCATCAGCATGACATCAGCTAGTGCCAATCATTAAAAAAATAAATGAAAAAAAGAAAAAAAACGATTGTGGCATTTTTTCCCACTATTCCTAATTCTATCAAATAGGTTTCTGCAATAAAACCTGACAATACCTTGTATTTATCCATATTAAAAATGATAATTTTCAAGCATGAAAACCCAAAGGCTTATGAGACCTAGAGCACCAAACTGCCAGTAAGTTAAGTGATAAAGGGAATTAGTAAAGGGCACCTGTACGTACTCGTAAAGGAATGGAATTAAGTGAAAAATGACCACTATCATTGATCAGTCATGCAGGTAATTGGCAGAGAGCTTCTGCATTGCAATTGCATGAAATTGAATCCAAAATAAAGAATGAATTTCTTTCCAAAAAAAAAAGCCAGTCATCCCTAGATTGTTCACCTCAGATGAGGCCAGCACCTTCAACCAGGCTATCTTTATTCGACAACTAAAAAAAGCCGTTTTCTCTGGTACCCATGCGTTGCTGAAATGGAAATGCAGGCTATGGAAGGACAAATTCCCACAAGAAAAGTTCCACATCAGTTAATGGATCGACATTGTAACTTTGACCCAGATGCTTGATTCCCATTAAGAGCATCAATCATTAGCAAATTCAAGAATGGATTTTTACAACAGGAAATTCCCCTGAGTAAAATTCGTAGATCTCCAACAACCGTTGTGAATAGCTTCTACTTGTAAAATATCAATGCCACAAAAAGGGAAAAAAAAATAAAAACAAAAAATCAAAGCTTTGGATCGAGTGTCAGTGCCCAAAAGGATCATATGCTAAATAAACAAATCCTCGAGCATGAACATCTCATACAAAAGCTTGGCAGAAGAATCGGAGATCGCCATAATGCTTGACGAGCTATGCAGAAGAGACAGAGAGAGGGGAAAGGGGAAAAGGGTAAACCTCAGTCATGGTGGCGGCCGTCTCTTTCTCCACTTTGGCCATTGTCGACGGGGACTCGAAAGCTTAGCGTTCTCCTCTCTTCGTTCTACAGCGACCAAACTTATGCGAAAGAGCAGAGGATATGGAATCCCAAAAGCCAAGAAAACCTACTCCGCAGTCACATGTGAAGACTCTTTTACCGAGTTTATTTCACGTTCGGGTTCCTGTGACGCGACGCGGCTGGAGAGAGAGCGCACGCAATTGGCGCATACCGTTCTTGAAGCCCACCTCTTCGCCCTCCCACCAAATGACACATATGCATAAGACTCGTGCGTTTATCATGGTCTGGCGGAACCAAATTGTACAACTGGTCACTTCACTAAAACTCCAAGGGATTTGTGTAAAACATTTTTTCAGTCACAAAGTTCGAGAAAGATTTCTTTTTGGAATCTTGGGTCTACTTGATGACACTGTTACAAGAACCTATTTTGCAACTTAAGAGAAAAAAATTGTTGTGACATCTATTTACCAAAGATAAATGGTCTCTTTATAGACAATCCCTATATCAATTATCTAAAAATGGGACTTCAACTAATAATTTTTTAGATTTAACATCCGCGCATTCAATCCTGGAGTGGAATTTGATTATGGCACCATGTAAATCTCGACCTCCATTTTCTTTAAACTATATCTATATCGATAGTATATAAAGCACCATGTGGTTTGTAGATGACGTGGGCCTAAAGAAATTGTTAGGAGGTTAAGAGCATGGTTCAGTGTAAATATTGTAAAAAAACACCATGTGGTTCGTGGACCACATGGCCGAAAGAAAATTGTTAGGAGTTTAGGAGCTCGGTGAATAATACAAAAACATCAAACTTTATCATATAAGCCGATAATACGACATAACATAACATACAAACTTCAAATGATCTTATGCTCCATTAGGAACACGTTACTTAGGCGAGAAATCATTTATAAGATTTTTAAAAGCTTGGAAATTAATTGTGCCTATGAACAACACCTATGTGTGAATTAAACTAGATCACTAAATGAGAATGGGGTTGGGTCATGATGGCACCAGGGGTGCCCCAAGTAAAGTCTAGGCTTCTATTCTCACCTAACACATTAAACAACCATTAACGATTTCAAAAAACACGTCGGAGCTCGTCATCCCCTCTGAATTACCCAAAAAAAAAAAACAATGTAGATCACTAAATTTTAGCTCTTTAAAACACTTAATAGTCCTCTGATATAAGATATTCAAAATATAAGATAATTATATAGTATGCTCCGATAGAAGTATGTCATACAATTTTCTCATCCAACAACTTCTCACCTTTGTACCATTTTTTGTAACACCACGTATGCACATAGTATAATAATTACTATAGGAAAAAGTTTATATAAATGCGATGTTCTTTCTTCTTTTCTTTTTTGTTTTGACAATGTTCCATAATTTATTAAGGAGAAAGAATTACAAGGAATTCATACAATAAAAACATTCGAAATTACCAAAGTCTGCAAAACAACACCTTTTTTAGCCAACCTCGTTACCCTTCCTATACACATGTTGAAAAGTCACATTCATGACACGCACCAAATCCATGATCTCTATCCACCTGATCGCAATTTCCCTGAGAATCTTGTTATAAGGTTACACTAATTAATAACATTCAAAGAATCCCCATTGACAATGCATGAAAATTGAATACAACGTTCCTTGATGATTTTCAAACATTGAAGCACCGCTTCATTAGTAGTTGTAATTCAACATGGGCCTACAAAGCAAAATATCGTCTATCGGACTATCATTACAATTCATCTTGATGCACTCACCAAAGGAGCCACCCAATGCCCTATGGGTCTCAATTTAAGCACCCTTTGCTCCATAAAGTTAATAATATTCACTTCTAAATCAACTTTAAAAACATTGAAACTTCCTTTGTAACCAAGTACCGGCTCCATAAGGTATGCAATGTCCTCTTTTGAATCACTAAATTGTCAAAGATAATCCCCTTCAAAAATCCTCATATTCCTTTCAAGACAGACCTCTCGTAAGTGTGCAATTGTTCCAATCTGGAAAATCATACTCTCTATTAGTGAAAATCGATGGAGCACGTGACCAACTCGAGATCAGAGAAGAGATGCCATGAAGCTGATAATTGCATAACCTAGATTTTTCTTGCCCTTTTGAGATAGCGTAGAGAAGTTATTTTTAATTACAGATGAAGCTCTGTGTTTCTTTCTTCTCGTTGCTTTCTTCCTCTCTCTGGCTTCCTATTTTATAGGAAGAAGAAAATGGCTTAATGGTTATCTTTCCAACAGGTCTTTGAGAAAAGCGTCTTCCCTGATCTTAGGAATATTCATCCAATGTTTATATAGTTGTTACTTCATGTGAACGTTGAATGTGATAACCATAGGATTCCTCCCACAATTGTAGGCAAAGTCACGCTAGGCCTTATGGCCATACATGTTAATATCTCCCACTTGGCCATGATGGCCGAGCGTAATAATAAGTCACATGCATACTCCCACTTTTGAGTATGACCTTTAAGAAAATTTATTGTCATGAGGTTTTTTCACGCTTTCACCGATATGCCTCTCATGACAAATGTCCATCATGAGGATTTCACTATAATACGGATTTGTCACTCATGAAAATTGACTAACTTAAATATTTTTAAGTCTTATTAAGGTAGTGTGCTTAGACAGTAGCTCAACACTTAGACCCTTTATCAATGGATCAGCGATCATATCTGATGAAGGCAAGTAACTAACGGTTATGTCACCTTTCTCAACTACATCCTTAATGTAGTGATATTGAACATCTATATGTCTTCCTTTGGAGTTATTTGCTCCACTTTGAATTAATTTAATTGCAACTTGATTATCACAGAATATTTGGATCGGTCTATCGACTATTTACAGCTTCAACTTATTTATGAAGCGCTTTATCCAGATGGTAAAAGTACAAACAGTGCTACATATAATGTATTCTGCTTCTTGTGTGTACCTAGCTACACACCCTTATTTTTTGCTAGATCAAGAAACAGCTACCCCTCCAAAGAGGAAAATATGTCATGAGGAGGATTTACTATCATCCTTATCCCCAGCAAAACCTTTATCTGAACATCCTACAACTTCAAGCTTATCTGCTTGAAAATACAATTTTAGATGCTTTGTTCCTTTAATGTACCTCAGAATTCTTTTTACTGTTTTTCAATGAGTTATGCATGGATTACTTTGATATCTACTAACAAGGCATACGACATAACTCAAATCTGGTCTTGTACATCTTACTGCATATACCAAGCTACCAATAGCTTATGCATAGGGAATATTAGGCTTTTCTTTGCCTTCTACGAGACAATCCTTCCTAAACAACTTTACTCTCTTTTCAACTGGAGTAGATAATGGTTACAATTTTCTATTTAAAATATTTTAAGAACAGAGTCAATATATCTCTCTTGGCTTAAGCACGACATATTTGATTTTCTATCTATAGTTATTTTTATGCCTAGGACATAAGATGCTTCTCTCATATCTTTCATCTCAAATCGAGAAGAAATTCATGACTTAGTTTTATCAATCATTTTTAAGTCATTTTCAGCTATCATGATATCATATACATATAATGAGAGTATTGTGAATTTACTCCCACTCTTCGAGACATACATGCAATGGTCCAATCTATTTACTTCATATCCCATATGTAGAATGTCATCATGAAATGTTAAGTACCATTGTCTTGAAGATTGTTTTAAACCATATAAAGATTTATTTGATTTATATACTTTAGTTTCTTGACCTTTAATTATTAAGCCCTCAGGTTGCTTCATATAGATGGTTTTCATTAGTACACCATTCAAGAATGCAGTCTTTACATCAATTTGGTAAAGTTCTAGGTCATAGTTGTTTGAACATATTTTTTAATCTTGGGTCCCCGATGCAGAATAAAAAGATAAGCCGGTCAATAAATCCTAATTACAGTGGAATTCTCAACAGTCTCAGAATTGCCTTATAAGGACTTCAAAATGCTACCTGCCAATTTTCGTCGCAATTCGACATGTCTAAAGTAGTGTATATAAAGAAACAATTTCGGAAAAATCAATCTCTAGCATCCTGAAACAGATCCCGTAACTAGAACTCTATTTTCGGTGCATCAAATTGCTGTGGGATCACCGCCATTGGATCCGACACGGTCGAAAACCCCTAACGGTCAAGTTTCGGCTTGATCGAGCACTCTAAGACAAAGTTCTGGGTAAAAGACCGAAAAAAGATGGGTCGCACACTATTCCCGTGCGGTCTCGTTGCACCAAATCACCATTAAAGGTGACTGTTTTTACAGTGTCGAGTAGTGATTTTTGGGAGTCATATCTCACTCGTCTTGAATTAGATCACGCTCAAATTTTGTAAGCGTGTTCGTCTCATTAAGAAGAGCATTTTAATATGTGGCACGTCCCGTGACGATGCCCGAGCAGGGATAAAAGCTAGAGAGAAGTCTATGATTTGTGAAGGAAGTTGCAGGAAATTCAGCAGCGACACGTCTCCCTCGAGCGGCCATATCACGGTGCTCGCACATCGGATTGACACGAGACCAGTTTCATCACGTGTGTAAGGTCCAGGGCTACAAAACCCCATGCGTGATGAACAATGGGATGTTACGCGTGAAGCTGATAAAGTTGCTGTAAATTTCGGCTGTTGGAATTCATATTTCGACCAAAAACCCAAAACTGTAAAATCTTCATCCGAGCACGAACTCTAGCTACGTTTGTTGCCACGCAATCATGGCGGCATGCTCAGTGCAATACAATGAAGAACTTACCAAAAAACATCAAGATACGAGTACACTATCGATCCAAAGTTTTAAGATTCATCAGAATTTCAAGTCGCATGATCGTGGCCTAAAAACACGATCTGTGGCTCGAAGTTGGTATCAAATCGATCGATATGACAAGCCCTACAAGAAAATCAATCATCTTTTTATCAAACGGGCACCAGAGCTACCCCGGATCTTTCATGGAAGATCATGCACATTTTAGGGCATCAATAGGGACTCTTTTGGAATTCCTTGTATTGTTAGACAGGGGCAAAATAGTCATTTTACACCCTTTTTTAGAATTTATTTTAATTCAATTAAATTGTAATTATTATCAATTAGGATACTTTTTGGGCATCCACCCATGTTTGGGCCCAATTCTATAAATACATTCTAAACCTAATTGTAAAAGGATCCCCTCCTCATACTTTCAATTGATTAATAAAGTTTAAGTTTTTGCATTGAATTGGAGAGGCACGTCTTGGAGAGAGAGAGAGGAGAGAGAAGAGTTAAGCCGGTACCCCTCTTTTCTAAGGTAATTCTCTCTCTTCTTTTCTTCTCTTTCCTCCTTTTTCTCTCTCTCCACTCTTTTTCTTCTTCGGTTTCTTTTCTCTCATTTCTCTCTTTTCTTTCTTCTTGTTCTTTTCTCTGTTTTTCTCTCTTATTCTCTGAGAACATGCATGGCTATGGCAGCACCGTGCATGCTTCTCTCTTCCCTCTCTTTCTCTATTCTCTCTCCTCCCTCTCTTCTATTCTCGCTCTCTTCTCTTCTTCTCCTTCTTTATTTCCTCTTCGCTCTATCTTTCTCTCTGCTTCTCTCTATCTGAACGTGCATGGTGATGGTAGTGTCGTGCATGAATCTCTCTCTATTTTATTTTCTCTATTTAATACACACCGCAATGGCAACGTCGTGCGCGTTTCTTCACTCTTTTCTCCTTCTTCCCCTTCTCCTTCTTTCTTTATTCTCTCTTTGCTCTATCTTTCTCTCTACTTATCTATGTCTGAACGTGCATGACGATGACAGTGCCATTCACGAATTTCTTTCTCTAACACACATGGCAATGGCAGCGCCGTGCGTATTTCCTTCTCCCCCTTTCCTTCTTTCTTCTTTGACTCTTTCCTAACCTCTCTCCTCACTTTCCTTTTCTCTCTCTTCTTTCTTTTCGTCTCTCACTGTTCACTCTCCTTCTCTCTTTACTTTCCTTTCTATCTACCTTTCTTTCTCCTACCCTCTTATTTATTTTCTCTCTCCTCTCCGGTCATGCACGACGATACCCATCGCCGGGCAAGACATTCTCATCCTTCGCTTATCATCTGGAGACATGCACAGTGAGCCGAGCCTTAACTCGAGTAGTGGGCCAGGGCTCTATCCAAGTTTCCCCTTTCCCATATTGTGCACACCAATGCTCATCGTCGCACATGACATTCCTCTCCTCCCTCTTTGAAAAGGACATTGAACCGAGCCCTTTCTCGAGTGGCAGGTCGAGTCGTGTCTGAGTCACTTACGACACGAGTGGCGATGCCTAGTATCACGCTTGTCTTTCTCTTTCTCTCTCCTCTTTCCTTTGTCATGGACGACGAAACCCATTGTCTTCCATCTTCTTTTTCTCTTCTTTTTTCTCTATCATGGGCAGCAGAACCCATCGCCATCCATGCTCTTTCTCTCTCCTCTTTCCTCTGTCACAAGCGACAGAACCTATCACCGACAAAACCTATCACCATCCATGTTCTTTCTCTCTCCTCTTTCCTCGGTCATGGGCGACGGAACCTATTGCCATCCATGCTCTTTCTCTCTCCTCTTTCCTCTATCATGGGTGGTGGAATCCATCGCCATTCATATTCTTTCTCTCTCCTCTTTCCTCTGTCATGGGCAGTGGAACCCATCACCGTCCATGTTCTTTCTTTTCTTTCTTTCCTCTGTCATGGGCAGAGGAACCCATCGTCGTCTATGTTCTTTCTTTCCTTTCTTTCCTCTGTCATGGGCGGAGGAACCCATCGATGTCCGTGTTCTTTCTCCCTCTTCTTCTTCTCTCCCTTCTCTTCTCTGACTCACTTCTTCTTTCTCCTTCTATCCCTCCTTTCTTCCCTTTTCTACCGTCTCTCTCTTCTTTTTCTCTCACCTTTCTTCTTCTCTCCGTTCTCTTCTCATCTTCTCATCTTCTCTTCTCTCTCCTTTCTCTTCTATCTCTTCTTTTCCTTTCCTTCTCCTTTCCTCCCCTTTTCTCCTATCCATTTTTCTCTCTCTGCTTTCTTATCTCTCCTCTTTCTCTTTCTTTTTCTTCTTCCTCTCTCATTTGACCAAGAGACAAGTCTAGCATTGTCACAGTAGTCTCGTCATCGAACAATATTGCCTCTATACTGGTCTAAGTTACCCTACCCGTCTTGCTACCACGTCGAACTCACCGTTATATCGAACTGGTTGGTGTTGATGTTCTGTCATTGAGTAGTATTGCCGTTGTGCCGATCTGCGTTACCGTGCCCGTCTTGCTACCACGTCAGGTCAATCATCATGCCAATCTAGCCACTGTGCTAGACTAGCTACTTGGTCAAATGTCTCTTTCTTTTCTCTCTCTTCTTCCTTCTCTCAACCCTCATCTCATCATTTCTTCTCCTCTCTCCATTGAATGTGCGCACCCGTGTGCATTCACCCAAAGACAAGATGAGGTCTCGCGGCTTACTTGTCTTGTAAATTAACCATGTGTGTGTAATTGTAGAAACAGGAGAATACATGCCAAGGGAGGCGATTCCGAACCAGTTATACAACTGGAGGGCTTTCTTCATGATCTAAGAGGGCGCCCACGCAAGCTAGCCCGAGTAAGTCCCGAACCTACCTTAAATTCCTCTCTCATCGATTAGTGTACCTACCCTTGCTCTTGAGCAAGGTTCTCAAGAGAGCGATTTCAATTCCCGAGTTCCCTTCGAAACCCGAGACGCAGGTCACCAGATCATCCAGATTCGGGAGCGAGATCGACGTACCTAAACAGCTTGGTGACTCCACTGTGGACTTACTTCCTCTTCATTGGATCGTACTTGTTTGGCTAGTTTCTCTTTTGTTTTTCTGTTTTCACACACCACATGGCTTCCAGGTTCTTTAACCCATTCATCCGGATTGGGGATTTTCTCATCTCTGCATTCACGAGCTTTCCATGGGAACAAGTTCCTCGAACTTTGTTCCCAACTTTTCTTTTGAGCAAAGACCCAATGTCTAGCTCCCAGGTCTTAACCTGGATAGGTTTGAGGAGGGACTTAAAGGTCCCTAACTCCCCATCTCCTTGCCCTGGTGGAACTTCCACCAAGGCACCCTGCATCGGTAGCACATCTGCTACCACTCACAGCATGCACCCTGACATCAGCAAGTCACTTGTCGATCGTATTGCCGAGGTACGTCGGAAGGCTGCCCAGTCCCTTTCTGTAAAAGGTAAGAAAATTGTCATTGCTCCTGTGGGTCACCGTAAGGCCACCCCCCATACTCCTGCACCACCTCGAGTCTCTATCATTAGAGACTCAACACATCGAGGAGGAGACCCTGGGGCCTCCACCTCACGTACAAAGGCTAAGACTCGCGGGTCATCCACTCGAATCACACATCGGGGTAGCCCTTGTGCTACTTCAAGTACCCGTCTAGGATTAGACCTCTTTGGGTCGAAACCTATGCGCATGCATATGCATCTTACTACTCGGGGCAACACCGTTGCTGCTCCAACCCAAGTACATGGAAGGTGACCCCTTCATCCTTCTTCTCAGCACACACTAATGCATCCTGTAAGGGGCAAGCCCTCACATGTTCCCTTGCAGACACTTGCTCGCAGTTCTCGGCCTCCTAAGGCCAGATCACCTATTTGAGCCCGAGCTGACCTTTAGGTCACTCAGAATGCTACCTCAAGGGGTGTACACGCGTCATCTTCCCAGGCCACTGCTTTCTCTTGACCCAGACATCGTCGAGAGCTGGTTCCCTCTTCTTCCACCCTTTCTCCTCCCGGTGGATATCTCAAGACCTGGTACTCAAAGGTTTTCCCTAAGAGTACCATCCTTAGCCAGCCTCGTCAGGCCGGCTATGCCTCTGGAGCGCACAAAGGGGTTCGGGGCAAAGGCCTGATGATTGATGAAGTTGTACAACTTCCAAGGCAGCAGCCCAAGTTGACCCCTGTCCATGGTCCACATTCGCTGCCCTATCTTATGGACACGACCCTCTCATGCTCTAAGAAGGCGGGTCAACCTCCATCTCAGTCTTAGTTTTGGAGAGAAGTCTACCGCAGCCTCAAAGAAAAGAAAAAAAGAGGACTGCGGATCTTGATTAAGGAGTCGACCAAAAAAGTCGGGGCACCTAGCTCCAAGGGTCTTCTTCTTAAAAATCCCTTCTACCCTCTTCGAATCACAAAGACTGAAGCAGAGGTGCCAAAATCCTGGTGGTCAGTGTCATAGAAGATACCCAACCACCCAGCAGCCACAGTGCTAAGACCATCAAGAATCGGTCCTCACACGATCGGCATGTAAGACTCAAGTCCAGTCCGGCCATGCTGACCCCTTACTGACCGATCTGCCACGTGTGACTCGCCAAGCTCCAAAACCCTCAACTACGCCTAAGGCTGACCTCCTAGGAGAAATGGTCAGTGTTATGGTTGTAAACGAACCTAGCAAGAGCCCGGAAGAGCGCATGAATAGGTTCAAAGATATGGTGCGCGCAATGATGGAGAAGATTGATATGGAAACCATGCGACACTCGGCTAACCATGATGTCAACTCCCATCACTTAGATGATGTAGCTCTAAGGAAGCTTTCTCCCCCTGCCTCACAAGATAATTCTATCCCTCATCCCATCTCACAGGCAGACATCGACGCTATGGTAACCCATATCTTAAAGAGCAGACAGATCCTGGGAATACAGGGTGAAACTCTTTACCAGAAGCCGTACCCCTCCTACATTGATCAGGTTTTGTTTCCCTCAGACTATAAGAAAGGGAAGTTTCCCCTGTTCAATGGTACAACCTCACCATACCAGCATATCATGCATTTCCAAGCAGCATGTCGAGAGACAGCGGCTGATAGGAGAATCCTCCTCTGTCAGTTTGTTGAAACCCTTGATGGCTTGGCTTTTCAGTGTTATTCTTAGCTTCCCCCAAATTCAGTACATACTTGGGAGGAAATGGAGAAATTGTTCCACCAACGTTTTTATGAGGTTGAGAGGGAAATCCAAACCATCGAGCTTCTCACCTTGACTTAGAAACCAGATGAACTTGTGGATCAATTCATAGCAAGGTGGAGAGATTTGGCTGCTCGCCATCCCAATCCCATGCTTGAAAAGGAAGCAGTTCAGACCTGTGAGCGAAACCTGCGACCTGAGATCGCTCTATGTGCTGAGGCCTTCAACCCAACCTCCATGTCAGAGCTGATCTCTGAGTCAATTCACATAGAGAGTTTGTCACGCCACCATGGCCGGTCACGACAACAGCCTTCAAGCTTGGGAAACAACTGGGGTAATGGTAATTCTCGGACCAACACCGGGGGCAACCAACAGAAAGGAGTGATCAGTGCGGCCATTACCGTCAACGATCCAAAGAAGTCTACCTTTCAGACTTTGAACCTCTCCAAAGGGGTAGGCATAGCAAAAACAGCGTCTCAGGCAAGAAAACAGCAGCAATCATACAACCGGGTACCCCCACCTACAAACCTTAATCGAAGTGATTTTTGGACTAACCATCAGAACAAGGTTTGTCATTTTGAAAAGGAATGTGTTCCTGCAATTCTCCGACTGTTGCTGGAGCAGAACATGATTGAGCTACCTGAGATCAAGTTTCCCGATCAAGTTGGTCTCGATACGCATGCAAGATACTGTGCTTATCATCGAATGGTAAACCACTCCACCGAAGAATGCTACACACTTAAAGACCTCACCCAGGCTCTGATCCAAAGGTGTCAAATCAAGCTCGAAGAACTCAAGAAAGCATTCGAGGCAACTGAAGCTTCCCACGTGGTAACAATACAGGAGAGAGACAAAAGCATTCACCCTTTTGATGAGCTGTCACCAGATCTTCTCCACTCACTGTTCGATATGATGTTCCAACAGGGACACAACACACCAAAACCGGTGAGGCAACCCAAGCGCCTTGCTCAAGGGACTGAGAATCACTGGTGCCCATACCATCAGATATGGGGCCATGAGCTGAACGAATGTTATGGGCTGTGGTTACAAAAAATGTTTAGGCAGGTCACATTGCTTATGCTGAATGCCAATCAATCGGTATTTCCATTCAGGAGAGTGTCCCAGTACAAGGCTCCCATGATGAAGCCTCTGATCTCGCTGAACCCTCGACTTCCCAGCCGTGGATGGTCTATCATGGGCGGAGCAGGCTTAAGTCTTTAAAGCGAGATGTGATTTGTCAAGCTATGGTTGTTCACAAACCTAGCAAGATGGACCAATCACCTCTAAAGACGACTAGAAGAAGATGAAAACCAAGGGCTGCTCGCCGAAAGAACAAAGTTCCTCAGCCACCGGTCGAGCCAAAACTTCTCAGGCCTCTTCCTCCCTTGCCGACCTTACAAGACTTCATACCAGTCGCCATCGACCTTATTCCTTTGTCTCATCAAGAGGATGCCCCTAGGTCATTTCTTACTCAGAGCACGTCCAATGAGGGTGATGACATTAAAAGCACTCCCCAACGAGCAAAAGAAAGACCTAAAAGACCCCTTGCACATGTCCAACTCTGGTGATGACGTAAAAAGCTGCCCAGATCGGTCCAATGAGGGAAAAGACCTTAAAAGTCCCTCACCTACTGACCCTTCTCCATCTTCTTCTTCTTATCCTTCCTCTTCTATGTCTCCTGCAGGTACAACATTGAAATGTCCAGACTTCGAGGTTCTGAAGAAAGAGAGCTCGAAGGAACCAATATAAGCAGGACGCACAGGAGACGGCTGAAGAAGATGCTAGCCCAAGAGGCTGGATTCTTAATAGTTCTTGATGCCTAGGCAGCTCGAGCTAAGGCAGAGCCATCTTCTTCCATCAAGAAGCATAAGAGGTCAAAGCCAAAGAAACCCTAGTGGACTCCTGAGCCCGAATTTTAGTAATGGTTGAGAGAATCAAGAGGGCAGAGTTTCTATTCTCAGGAGGCTTGCCACATGGTACAGGTCGATGAAGTATCAGCTAGCACGGAGCAAATACTGTTGCAAAGATTGATCAATTCATATGAGCGTGCCTTTGGTCCCACAGTCGTTGAATCTCAACTTCCCTATAACTTTCAAATCAAATTCCTGCAACCAGATATGTTGTCCATGTTTGAGGTCGACCCTTCTATTCCTCCTTTCGAGAAAGGTGCAGAAATCATGACATATTCTGGAGCTCTATTAGAAGCAGAGATATCAGCATCATGGGTCTCTGCACTTGAGGTTAATTAGAAGACCTCTGAAGCCAATGATGAAGAGTTGCAAGAAGCCCCAGAAGAATGGGAAGAAGGCAATCAAGCCACAGCCGATGAACTCGAAGAGATAAATCTAGGGGATGAGGTTGATCCCAGACCCACTTTCATCTCGGCTAATATGTCTCTAAAGGAGAAAGAGAATTTTATGGCCTTCTTGCGAGCAAACCGAGATGTCTTTTCCTGGCATTACTATGAGATGCCTAGTTTAGATCCTCAAGTTGCGGTTCACTGTCTCGGCATCGATCCCTCTGTCAAGCCTGTCAAGCAGAAATCAAGGAGGTTCAGGTCTGATCTCGAAATGCAAATAGATGTTGAGATGACCAAACTCAAGCAAGCAGGCTTCATCCATGAAGTCAAGTGTGCCAAAGTGGCTGGCAAATATCATTCAAGTCAAGAAGAAGAACGATCAAATTAGGATCTGCATTGGCTTCCGCGACCTGAATACTGCTTGCCTAAAGGGTGACTTCCTGTTGCCGTTCACAGAGATACTCATTGATTCTATAGCTCATTGCCAGATCTTCTCCTTCATGGACAGATACTCCGGGTATAATCAGATACGGATGACACCAGAAGATGAAGAAGTCATCGCATTATTGACTCCAAAAGGGGTCTTCTGCTACACAATGATGCCTTTCGGATTGAAGAATGCCGGTGCCACATATCAGAGAGCAATGACAACCATCTTCCAAGACATGATGCACACAGAGGTGGAATGTTGTGTAGATGACTTGGTGGTGAAATCTGAAGAGAAAGACTCTCATATGAGAGACCTTGAAAAGGTGTTCGAACGGTTACGCCTTCATCAGCTCAAAATGAACCCGTTGAAATGCTTTTGGCATGCATTCAGGAAAGTTCTTGGGGTTCATTGTTAGACACCGAGGGTTGGAAGTTGAGTCAGTTAAGATTAAGGCGATTCAAGAAATGTCGTCCCCAACAACATTGTAGCAGTTGTGATCCCTCCAAGGGCAGCTGGCTTATATCCACATGTTCATCTCAAACCTCTCAGGTCATTATAAGCCTTTTACACACCTGTTGAAGAAGGATACCCCGTTCATATGGGATGAAGCATGTCAGGCAGCCCTTGATGACATTAAGCATTATTTACTCAACCCTCCAGTACTCTCTATGCCGGTGTTGGAAAACCTCTCATCTTGTATGTGACCACTCTAGACGAGTCACTTGGGGCATTAGTGGCACAAAACAACGACGAAGGGAAAGAGATCACACTATACTATATTAACCGTAGGATGCAAGGAGACAAGAAAAATTATCCCCTATTGAGAAGATGTGCCTTGCTCTAATCTTCGCAGTAAAAAAGCTCCACCACTACTTACTCGGTCTTGAAGTGAAGCTTATATCAAAAGCATACCCTGTAAATTTCCTCATGACACACCCATGCTTGTCGGGACGCCTTTCTAAGTGGGAATTATTGCTAATGGAATTCAACATCACATATGTACCACAAACGACCATCAGGGGCCAAGCCTTGGCTGATTTTCTCGCAGCACATCATGTACCGGCTGAGTCCCCTTTATAAAGTGACCTTCTTGATGAAGAAGTATTCTATGCAGAAATTGCTCACGCATGGGAGATGTACTTCGACAGAGCCTTTCAATCTGATTGCAGAGGCACCGGGGTGGTATTTATGACCCCGAAAGGAGGAGTGCTTCCTTTATCCTTCTCTCTCACCGAAGCCAGTTCTCACAACGAGGCGGAATATCAGGCCCTTATAATTGTGTTGGAAGTAACCTTTGATTTAGACTTAGAGTAGCTCAACATCTATGGCGGTTCTGAGTTGGTTTTTCGGTGGCTTAAGGGGATCTATGACGTGAGAAAGGACACTCTCAAGCCCAATCACAATACTACAAAATTGTATATGGCTCAGCTTGAGGATGTTTCTCTAAGTCACATCCCCATGAGATTAAACTCGTAATCTGATGCACTCGCAAAGCTCGACGCTACAATTCAACTGTCTTCACCAGGGTCTATGCCATTTGGGTTGCAGAGTGGAGATACATTGAGCTGAGAACTGAAGTGGATACAGATGATGAGAGAATTCTCTTTCCCGAGTGCCCACCTTATCCATTCGGAGCACTTTTGGCAACCTAAGATGTCATCAAAGCCCAGCAGAAAATGGCATGGAGTCAAAGTGCTGGAGGCAAAAGGCCAGAACCAGAGTTCTTCAATCCAATGTGTGCAGAAATTGAGTAGGTAGAAGATTGGAGAGAACTCATCATTAATTTCATAAAACAAGGTAGACTCCATGAAGATCGTGCCAAGTGCAATAATGTATGTCGGATGTCTACCAAGTAAACCTCCTTGAAGGAAATGATTTCTTCAGGTGGTATTTTGACGGTATTCTTCTTAGATGTGTAAACACACAAGAGGTAAATATGGTGTTAGAAGAAGTGTATTCAAGCGTCAGTGGATTGCATCAGTCCGGTCCTAAGCTTTATGAGTGGATATGTAGGCTGGGGTATTATTGGCCTTTGATGATTGCTGACTCCCTAAACTATGCCAAAAGATGTCGGGTATGCCATATGCATGCAAGTCTTATTCATCAGCTTCCAAAGCCCTTACACCCTACAGTGGCATCATGACCCTTTCCACAATGGGGTATGGACATTGTAGGACCTATTGATCCTCCTTCAGCAATGGGCCATGTCTTCATTCTGGCAGCTACGGATTATTTCTCCAAGTGGGCTGAAGCGGTCCCCCTCAAGCAAGTTTCGGGGGCCATGGTGGCCAACTTTGTGCGACATCATATCATATACCGATTTGGAGTGCCTAATCGGATTATATCGGATAATGGCCCTCAATTTAGAAGTCATCATATGGATTGCTTGGTTAACCAGTTCGGTTTCGAGTGAAGGTACTCAACTATGTACCACCCTCGGGCAAACGACTTAGCTGAGGCCTTCAATAAGACTCTATGTGGTGCCTTGAGGAAGTCAGTATCAAAAACAAGGAAACTTGGCATGAGAAACTTTCGGAAGCCTTGTGGGCCTATCGCACTACCATAAGAAATACCATCGATTCCACTCCTTATTCCTTGGTCTATGGGGGTGAAGCCGTCTTACCCCTCGCTTTGTGTCTCCATACATCAAGGATTGACTGAAGATGAGAGGGTCAAGCTTCATTACCAAGAGTTAGATGGACTTGATGAAAAGAGATTGGAAGCTCAGCAGAATCTTGAGCTCAACCAGGGAAGCATGAAGAGGGCCTTTGACAAGTCAGTCAAGGTCTGCTTATTCGCCCGTGGAGTCAGTCAAAAGGCCGATTGTTATGCACGGACGGTGTAAAGGAAAGTTTTAACCTAAGTGGGAAGGTCTTTCATTGTCAAGAAGGTCTCACCTAATGGTGCTTACATATTGGCACATCCTGATGGAGAGGAGGCGATGCCCCCCATCAATGGGCGATATCCAAAGAAGTAATAACCCTGATACATGCTTAAAAGACTCAACATGCGAAGGAGTTAAGGATAGAAGAAAGAAACAATGATGAAAAGGAAAATGAGCAACTCAATTCAATAAAGCTTAATTCTTTTATTAAAGAAATTACAAGTCACAATCAGAAACCCATTATTAGGGAAGTTACATGGATATATTATCAAGCATTGCTCTTGCATTTGAGGAAAAGAGAACAGCTGACCCCAGCGTTGCTCTTGCATCTGAGGAGCCAGCGTTTCTCTTGCATTTGAGGAGAGGATGGTTATAGGCCAAAAAAAATGCTCTTGCATAAGAAGCGTTGCTCTTGCATCTAAGGAAAGAGGATGGTTACATACTTCTCTGGCAAGGAACTAGCCTATGATGGAGAGCATACCCTGTTCATAGTGACGGCCCTTCCACAAAACAACATGGAGTTCACGATTGTACTGAAGGACTTGGCTTCCAATAGGCTTCATGAGCCAGGCCTCACCATTGCTTACCACCCTCTGCCAACCCAAGTCGTCGTTGTGCATGATCATAGCAAAACACGATTCACCGCCGTTCATGAAAGGATTGCTGAGGGAGCAGTTACTGTCATGCACGACTGCGTTTCCAAGAGCTGCGTTTCCAAGAGCTAACCTCGGTTATCTTTCCAACAAAGACTAATGCCGGCTATGGCTTAGAGGAGTAACACCGACTGTGTCCAAAAAAGACTAACGCCAGCTAAGGCTAACGCCTTGTGATCTCTATCTCCACGCGTGCTCGTTCATGACGCTTCGATTGCCAGCGGCAATGACTATTCAGCTTCCCTAAGACCCTTCGTCTTCTCGTGACCCTTCGGTTCCCGTGACTGTTTAATTTTTGCAACCCTTCGGTTCCCAGCAACTCTTCAGTTCCCCTTTAGTTCCCAAGACCCTTCGGTTGCTTGTGCCCCTTCGTCTACTTAGCATCCATCCACCTTCAAGTGACGGTTCAATGTCTTGTGACATCTTGACTTCCTGTCGGAAAACCACCTACCATCACTCGCCAAAAAACTCACTAGCGGACTTTCCCCTTTTCTTCCCAATGGTGGAAAACCACTAGAAAACTCCCGAAAACCAACGGAAGTACGCCGACAAAACCCTACGGTAACATGGTCACCTTTCCTCTTCTCAGGTACTCCCAGAAACACGACTGGAATCTCTACAGACTCCGACCAACTTTCTGGTTTGCTCACACTGCCTGCTCTTCAACTCCAGCAACAGTCACCCTCGCGAAGCCCCTGCGCAACTCTGCTAGTTCTTCCTGGATGTCATGTTTGCCGGCAAACTCTTGCCTGTAAGCTCTGTGTTTCTTTCCGAAATTCCAACGGAGAGCTTTCTCACTCTTATTGTTAAAATCCTTAACCCTTTTTACCTTCAGTAAAAGGGTAAAAATGGGGTTTACCCCCTTATATAGAAGATGCTTCCTTGAAGTGCCCCTCACAAAGCAAGAATACTAGACAGGTCCTTGAAGGCCAAGTGGCAATGGGCTGGACAGGATCGAGCTCAGACCCGAGACCCAAACAGAGGCTTACTGCTGTCAGTGCAACGTCGAGTGTCAAATGGCAATGAACCAGGGCCGGACTGGGCTCATGCCCGAGGCTCGATCTCAGATCAATGCGGCTCATAGTTAACAACGTGTGACTAACGCTGCGCGTGAAACCTTGCGACTAACACCGCGAATGAAACTCCCTGATTAACGCCGCTTGTGAACCAACACCGCGCTCCAGCGACTGCTCAACGTCGTTCGTGCAATTGGTGACTTCATGCTAGTGCCACGTATGGCTGAACTCGATCACCACTGTGAGTGTTCTACCATCATCCCCAATCGGAGTTACACCTGTGCCGCAGGCCATCATCCCTAGTGGAGTTAGGTATATGCTAAAAAGAGTCATGCTTACCCCTTCAATCCCCATGGGTCAGTTTCGTGCCAAGCTATTCCCCATGGAGTTTCATCTTTCACCTTAGAAAAGCCATGCTTGCACCTTAACCCCCAGGAGTCCACTTTCCTTTGCCACTCCTCATTAGGTCACCATCTCCGTCTAAGCCCTCTACTTGGGTATAACCTTAACTATATTATCCCCAGGGAGTCAGCTTGCTATCTACAGACCTATCCCCCATAGAGCTTGACCTACATGGCGACCCACACAATGGTCCGTGTTGCATCACCTTGAACTGCATAGCCATGGTCTGTGCTGCATGACCCTATACTGCAATGCCATGGTCCGTGCTGCATGACCTTAAATTGCACAACCATGGTCCATGCTGCATGATATTAAACTGCACATCTATGGTCCATGCTGCATGATCTTAATGGTCCATGCTACATGACCTTAAACTGCACAACCATGGTCTATATGCACAACCCTAAACTACATGGTCCAAACTATATGATTTTAAACAGTAGCGTAGGTCTAGTTGCACAACCTTAAACTGCATGGTCTTACTCGCATGTCTTTAAAATTGGACAACCATGGTCTAAGATATATGACCCTAAACCATAGTGCATATCCTGGCTGCGTGACGTTAAAAGGCTTAGCACCATGGTCCAAACTATATGACCTTAAACTATAGCGGAGTTCTAGTTGCACGATCTTAAACTGCATGGTCCGAGTTGCATGACTTTAAACTGCATAACCACAGTCCAAGCTATTTGACTCTAAACTATAGTGCACGTCTTGGTCGCATGACGATAAACTGCTTTGCTGAAGTCCCGGAGCCATGACCTTAAACTCGCCCCCACACTCACGCACACGCCCTTTACATGCGTCTTCAAACATGCCTTCCCAAACCGACCCATCCGTGTGTGCACATCACGTTCGTCAACTCCCCAGTGAATCCCTTCACTACCATTCATCATTCCCCAGTGAGTTTCATCCATGCTCACAAAACGGTGAGCCATCCCGCCATTCATACTCGTCGTCAGCTAGTGGGTCACCACTTTTCCCCCACCATTCATACATCATCCATCTTACATAGGTAGTCTCGTGTCATCTCCTCAAAAGTGAGTCAAAACCACCACCATACTCACTCCATGACCTCAACAGACTGCCGCCCATCTCCACTGCGGTCCAGCTGTATGACCTTAAACTGTAGTGCACATCCTAATCGCATCATGTTAAAAGGCTTTGCATAGGTCCCGAAGGCATGACCATAAATACGGCTTCACAAAAAAAAAAAGAGAAAAAAAAATGGAATAACAGCCATGGTGTATACCTGAACAAGGGGACGCTATGAGTAAAAATGACGAACGGGCATGGTCACGAAACCATGAGTAAAAGAGTTCCGTGAAAATAAAAACTTGGGTGGACATGGCCAAAAGGACATGGGTAAAAGAGCCCTGAATAAAAAGAAGTTGGTGAAAACCATCTCTACGACGTTGCTTCCCAAGTCCAAGTGAAAATCCATAAAAGACACTTGGATCAATAAACAGGTTGATACAGCACTAGCCTCAACAGGCGGCTTTAACCCACCTTCAAAAGAGAAAAATCCCTGGTGTCACAATATCAAGACCAGAAAATACAAGCATCAAGCAAGATTCCGATAGCTTGAGTCCATTTACCAAAAGGACTCGAAGGACAGAAGACTCGCCAAGAAGGCAGGACAAGTCTCATAGAGAAGAGCACCATTCCCAAGAGGTTAATAAATGCACTCCAAAATGCTAAAGATGCCCCAAGAAGGCCAAGTCAGCTAGAACTTGGATATGTTCTGCAATAAAACTGCTAACAGTAGGCAAGGGTTATACCCACAGCCAGTCACCTTGATAAACTGAGGTACCCTATCCACCGAGTACAATCTGGTGTACCACGTAGATGGCCGCCAACCAAGGGCCCTTCAGTAGACCATACAAAACAAACAACAAAACAAACAAACCCAGATCAAATGGGAAAAATGCCCTTCAGCATGACACTCGACCGCCAGACGGGCTTGATTTTGACCAACGAGGTCCGTATAAAATCCTCAACTGTTAGAATCATAAATAGTCCCTTGAGGGTGAGGACTTCAACATGATCCCTTAAAAAAGTCTCTTCTCCCCCTAAAGTCTCCATGGATGGACCTGTACATTGCATCCAAACGTCTGAGCATCCTAGTTACCGCATTGTGTTGATCTCCTCGACGTTCACATGGTCTTGTTGCTAGGAAGAAAAAAGTAATAAAGCCGAAAGGAAATTTTTCGAATGTTGTCCTTCTTGCTTCTCTCGAAGCACAACATTCGGTGGGGCAAGCTGTTTGAACACATTTTTCAACATCTTGGGTCCTCGATCAGAAATAAAAAGAGAAGCCAGTCAATAAAGCCTAATTACAGTGGAATTCTCGACAGTCTCGTAATTTCCCCAAAACAAGTGAAAATGTTCATAAGGACTTCAAAAGGCCACCTGCCAAGTGTCTTTGTAATCCGACGTGTCAAAGGTAGTGCAGACAAAGAAACAATTTTGGAAAAATCAGTCTCTAGCACCCTGAAATGGACCCCATAACTAGAGCTCTATTTTCGGTGTGTCAAATTGCTATGGAACCACCGCCGTTGAATCTGACACGATTGAAAACCCCTATGGATCAAGTTTCTGCTTGATCGAACGCTTCAGGACAAAGCTATGGATAAAAGACCGAAAAGAGATAGGCTGCACATTATTCCCATGCACCCTCCTTGCACCAAATCACTATTAAAGGTGACTGTTTTTACAGTCTCGAGTAGTGACTTTTGGGAGCCATATCTCACTCGTCCGAGTCAGATCACACTCAAATTTTATAAGCGTGTTCGTCTCGTCAAAACAAACGTTTTGATATGTGGCACACCCCGTGACGACGCTCGAGTAGGGAGACAAACTAGAGAGAAATTGATGATTCGTAAAGGAAGTTGCAGAAATTCAACAACGACACGTTCTGCTCAAGCGGCTATATCATGGGCCTCGTGCATCGAATTGACATGAGACCAGTTCCATCACGTGCCTAAGGTTTAGAGCTACCATTAGTATGAACGCCGTGTGTGATGAACGATCAGAATTTATATGAGAAGCTTATAAAGTTGCTATCAATTTCGACTGTAAGAATTCATATTCCGGCAAAAAACCCAAGACTGCAAAATCTTTGTTTGGGCACGAAATCGAGCTGCGTTTGTTGCCATGCGACCGTGATGGCATGCTCAGTTCAATAAAATGAAGAAATCATGAAGAAACATCAAGATATGAGCACACTATCGATCCAAAGTTTTCAAGATTCATCCTAATTTCAAGTCGCATGATCGTGGCCTAAAAACACGATCCGTGGCACGAAGTTGGTATCAAATCGATCGCCATGAAGAGCCCTACAAGAAAGCAATCATATTTTTATCAAATGGGCACTAGAGTAACCCCGGATCATCCATGAAAGATAACGCACGTTCTACGTAGCAGTAGGGACTCTTTTGGAATTCCATGTATTGTTAAACAGGGGCAAAACAGTCATTTTACACCCATTTTTAGAATTTCTTTGAATTCAATTAAATTGTAATTATCATAAATTAGGATAGTATTTTAGCATCCACCAATGTTTGGACCCAATTCTATAAATACATGCTAAACCTAATTGTAAAAGGATCCCCTCTCATACTTTCAATTAATCAATAAAGTTTAAGTTTTTGCATTGATTTGGAGAGGTATGTCTTGAAGAGAGAGAGAGTAAAGAAAAGAATTAAGCCGGTACCCCTCTTCCCGTCTCTCTCTTCCTTTCTTCTCTTTCCTCCTTTTTCTCTCTCTACTCTTCTTCTTCTTTGGTTTCTTTTCTCTCTCCTTCTTTTTCTCGTTCTTTCTTCTTCTTCTTTTCTCTATTTCTCTCTCTTCTTCTTTGAGAACATGCACGATTGTGGCAGTGTCGTGCATGCTTCTCTCTTCCCTATCTTTCTCTCTTCTTTCTATACTCTTCTTCTCCTTCTTTATTTCCTCTCCGCTTTATCTTTCTCTCTGCTTCTCTCTGTCTGAACGTGCATGGTGATGGCAGTGCCATGTATGAATAACTCTTTATTTTAGTTTCTCTATTTAACACACACGGCGATGGCAACGCCATGTGCGTTTCCTTCTCTCTTTTCTCCTTCTTCCCTTTCTCCTTCTTTCTTCATTCTCTCTCTACTCTATCTTTCTCTCTTCTTCTCTTTGTCTGAGCGTGCATCGCGATGGCAGCGTCATGCATGAATTTCTCTCTCTAACACACATGGCGGTGGTAGCGTCGTGCGTGTTTCTTTCTCCCTCTTTCCTTTTTTCTTCTCTGATTCTTTCTTAATCTCTCTCCTCATTTTCCTTTTCTTTCTCTTCTTTCTTTTCGTCTCTCACTGTTCACTCTCCTTCTCTCTACTTTCCTTTGTTCCTTCTCTTCCCTTAACCCTCTTTCTTCCTCTCTGTCTTTCTTTCTCCCACCCTGTTATTTCTTTTCTCTTTCCTCTCCAATCATGCATGGTGATACCCATCGCCGGGCATGACATTCTCATCCTTCCCTTTTCATCTAGAGACATGCACAGTGAGCCGTGCCTTAACCGGAGTGGAGGGTCGGGCTTCTGTCCAAGTTTCCCGTTTCCCATGTTGTGCACGGCGATGCTCATCGCCGTGCATGACATTCCTCTCCTCCCTCTTTAACAAGGACATTGAACGGGGTCCTTTCCCGAGTGGCGGTTTGGGTCGTGTCTGAGTCACTTACGACACAAGCTGCATTGCCTAATGTCGCGCTTGTCTTTCTCTTTCTCTGTCCTCTTTTCTTTGTCATGGGCAATGGAACCCATCGCCGTCCATGTTCTTTCTCTCTCCTTTTTCCTCTATCATGGGCGGCGGAACTCAGCGTCTTTCATGTTCTTTCTCTCTCCTCTTATCTCTATCATGGGCAGTGGAACCCATTGTCGTTTATGTTCTTTCTCTCTCCTCTTTTCTCTATCATGGGTGACAGAACCCATCACCATCCATGCTCTTTCTCTCTCCTCTTTCTTCTGTCATAAGCGACAGAACCCATCGCTGTCCATATTCTTTCTCTCTCTTCTTTCCTCTGTCATGAGCGGCAGAACCCATCGCCATCCATGTTCTGTCTTTCCTTTCTTTCCTCTGTTATGTGCCGCAGAACCCATCGCCATCCGTGTTCTTTCTCTCTCTTCTTTTTCTCTCTTATTCTTCTCTCACCTTTCTTCGTCTCTCCCTTCTCTTCTTTCACTCACTTCTTCTTTCTCCTTTTGTCCCTCCTTTTTTCCCTTTTGTCCCTTCTCTCTCTTCTTCTTCTCTCACCTTTCTTATTCTCTCCATTCTCTTCTCATCTTCTCTTCTCTCTCTTTTTTTCTTCTCCTTTCCTCCCCTTTTCTTCTATCACTTTTTCTCTCTCTGCTTTTCTTATCTCTCCTCTTTCTCTTTCTTTTTCTTCCTCTCTCATTTGACCAAGGGACAAGTCTAGCACTGTCACGGTAGTCTTGTCGTCGAACAATATCGCCTCTATGCTGGTCTAAGTTACCCTACCCATCTTGGTACCACGTCGAACTCACCGTTGTGTCGGACTGGTTGGTGTTGATGTTTTGTCGTCGAGTAGTATTGCCGTTGTGCCGGTCTGCATTACCGTGCCCGTCTTGCTACCACGTCACGTCAATCATTATGCCAATCTAGCCACTGTGCTAGACTAGCTACCTAGTCAAATGTCTCTTTTTTTCTCTCTCTTCTTCCTTCTCCCAACCCTTATCTCGTCATTTCTTCTCCTTTCTCCAATGAATGTGCGCGCCTGTGTGCATTCACCCAAAGACAAGGTGGGGTCCCTCAACCCACTTGTTTTGTAAATTAATCATATATATGTAATTACAGAAACAAGAGAATACAGGTTAAGGGAGGCGATTTCGAACCAGTTATACGGTTGGGGGAACTTTCTTGATCTAAGAGGGCGCCCACGCGAGCCAGCCTGAGTAAGTCCCGAACCCACCTTAAATTCCTGTCTCATCGGTTGGTATACCTGCCCTTGCTTTGGAGCAACGTTCCCGAGAGAGTGAACTCAAGTCCCGGGTTCCCTTTGAAACCCGAGACGAGTGTCGCCAGATCATCCAGATCCGGGGGCGAGATCGAGGTACCTAACCAATAGTATGCAACGATTACCAAAATTATTCTAATGGATATAAACATTGCAATTAGGGAATAAGTGTCGACATAGTCGACTCCCTTTCTTTGGGTGAAGCCCTGTGCTACTAACTTAGCTTTAAGTTTATCGATTTATCCATCGGATTTTAATTTCTTCTTAAGTACCCATTTAGAACCTATAGGTTTTTTATCTTATAGTAAATCACATAGATCTCAAACTTCATTTTCTCAATAGAATCTACTTCCTTTCTCATGGTATTAAGCCACTATTGAGATTCTTGTGACTTCATAGCATCATTAAAGTCAAAAGGGTCATGGATTTCATCTAAGTCAATAAGGTTGTCTGTCTCCTCACTCATATAGCCATAAAAATCATCAAGGTACGATGGAGGAGCTCTATACCTCTTTTGACCACTTGACACTGGTGTGTGGGTACTTGAACATCATGTTGATCAAAGTTATCCATATGTACTATAGGTAGTAGTTCTAAGTCATTTAGGATATTAAGTGGACTATCATTATCCACTACAGGTATGTTTTCTTCAATAAAATCTTCTAGGAACTTAGCATATCTACTTCTAATGAGTCCCTTATCTTTATGATAAAATCGATATCCTTTTGATCCTTCGGGGTTTCCTATAAAATTACAATTACTTTTTTCTTCCTTGCCACAGGAACACCAAGGAGATTCACGCAATGGTGCAACTAGGATGCTCAGGCATAGGGATGCATTGTTCACGGGTCCGTCCGTGGAGACTTTAGTGGGAAAAGAGACTTTTTTGAGGGATCTTATTGAAATCCTCACCCTCGTGTGGACTAGTTGTGATTCTGAAGCAGAGGATTTTGTACGGACCTCGTCAATCAAAATCAAGCCCATCTAGCAATTGAGTGTCATGTCGAAGGGCAATGTTCCCATTTGGTCTGGGTTTGTGTGAATCCTCTGGTGTTGAGCCATGTTTCGAGGATTTGGTTTGTTTGTATGTTGGCCTTCTTTCGGCGACGTCTACTTCATGCATCAACTGTTCTTTGGCAAGTAGAGTACCTCAGTTTATCGAGGTGACCAGCTTTGGGTATAACCCGCACCCACTACTTTGCACCTACGACAATCATGATCCCCCCTGATCCCCGCTTCAAAGTCATGGCTGATTCCTTGTGATTAAGATACCTCAGTTTATCGAGGTGACCAGCTTTGGGTATAACCCCTACCCACTGCTTTGCAGCTACGATAATTATGATCCCCCTCTTCTTTGAGAGAGGCTGAAACCATGATTGCCACTCCAAAATGATAGATGACTTAACTTTCTTAGGGCGTCTTCAACATTTTGGAATGTGTTGGTGACCGTATGAGAATGATGCTCTTCTTTGTGAGACTTGTCTCGCTTTCTTGGCGAATCTTTTGTCCTTCAAGTCCTTTTTTGCAACTGGGCTCAGGCTGTCGGAATCTTTTCCTTGAAGCTCATATTTTTTGGGTCCTGGTATTGTGACACTAGGGATTTTTTCTTTTGAGTGTGGGCTAAAGCTACCTGATTAGGAGAACGCTGTGTCAACTTGTTTAATGGTCCAAGTCTCCTTTGTAGATTTTCACTTGAACTTGGGAAGTGGCACCATAGAGACGGTTTTCACCAACTTCCTTTTTATTTGGGGCTCTTTTACCCATGACCTTTCAGCCATTTCCACTTTTATTCTTCAATTTTTACTCACAGTTCCCTTTTTGGGTTTTCACCATGCCCGGGTTGTTATTTGCACGAAACTTTTTTACTCATAGTTTTGTGACCATGCCCATCCGTCATTTTTACTCATGGCGTTCCCATGTTTAAGGTATACACCATGCACGTTATTTATTCAATTTTTTTATATATTTTTTTACTTTTTTATTTTTGTGAAGTCGTGATTATGATCATTCCTCTAGGACCTGCGTAAAGCAGTTTTATCGTCACGTGACCAAGATGTACATTATGGTTTTAAGGTCACACAGCTGGATCGTTGTGGTGATGAATGACAGTCTATGAAGGCCATGGAGTGAGTATGGTGCTGGTTTTAGGTCACTTTTGGGGAGATTGCACAAGGCTACCTATAAAAGATGAAAGATGTATGAATGGTGGGTGATAAAATGGTGACCCACTATCTTACGATGAGTATAGGTGGTGGGATGATTGGCCATTTTGTGAACGCGGATGAGACTCACTGGGGAATGGTGGAGGCTGGCGAAATGAATGGACTCAATGGGGATGTAGTGAAGGTGGTGCGCACGCACAAATGGGTCGGTTAGGGAAGACATGCATGAAGATGCACGTAAAAGGTGTGGCATGTATGTGGGGGCATGTTTAAGGTCATACCTTCGGCACCTGTGCAAAGCAGTTTATCGTCATGCAGCAAGAACATGCACTATGGTTTGGGGTCATATAGCTTGGACCGTGGTTATGCAGTTTGAAGTCATGCAACTAGGACCATGTAGTTTAAGGTCGTGCAACTAGACCTCCGCTACAATTTATGGTCGTATAGTTTTAACCATGGTGCTGAGCCTTTTAATGTCATCCGTCTAGGACGTGTACTATAGTTTAAATTCATATATCTTGGACCGTGCGGTTTAGAGATTTGCAGCTTGGACTATGCAGTTTAAGGTCGTGCAACTAGACCGTCACTACAGTTTAAGGTCATATAGTTTGGATCATACAGTTTAAGGTCACGCAACTAGACCGCCACTCAATTTATGGTCATTTAGTTTGGACCGTGTAGTTTAAGGTCATGCAACTAGACCGAGGTTGTGCAATTTAAGGTTATGCAGCATGGACCATCACGCGGGTCGCCATGTAGGTAAAGATCCATGGGGAATAGGTATTTGGACAACAATCTGACCCTCTGGGGATAAAATAGTTAAGGCTGCACATAAGTAGAGAGCTTTTTTTTTTTGATACGAGGAGTGGCAAACTTTGTTGGGGATTAGGAGGGTAAGTGTGACTCCCTGGGGACAAAATGACTAAAGTCAGCAAAACTAGATGGGAATACCGACTTCATTAGGGAAAAGGGGACAAATGTAGGTCCTTTATATCCTTGAGGACAAATAACTAGTTGTGAGACAGACCCACTGGGGGTTGCAACAGTAAAAATGACCCAAACTCCGCTAGGGATAATCAGCTACAGCATGAGTATGACTCTCCTACTGGGGATGAGAAGTCCTGAATTGAGCTTTGAACGACCTACGTACCACTTTGCTGGGGATAATAGGTCACAGTCAAGGTGCACTTCACTGGGGATAACAGTAATAGAACACACACGACTTCGCCCTAGGGTATACAACAATAGACCGTTTAGGACACAACTGGCGGCAGGTGTAGCGACCATCATTTCTTGATCACTCAATCGGCATTGGGTTTGTTAAAAACACAGACGACGCTGAGAACAACCCATATTATTTCTTGGACACGCAGCCGACACTGGGTCGTTGAGAACGCAGGCAGTGCTAAGTCGCAGGTGGCGCTGAGTCTTTGAGCACACAGTCGGCGCTGGGTTTACTAAGGAAGCAACCAGTGCTAGGTTTATTGAGGACACAGGCGACGTTGGGGCTTCGAGCACACAGCCGGCGCGGAAGTCACAACCAACACGGGCGGCGTTAAAATCTCTGAACACACAGCCGGCACTGGGCGTGGGTTTGTGTTTGGGCTTCGACTCGAGCCTGACCCAGTCCTAACTTCTATTGGAATGGGATTTTACAGGTGGCGATGAGACTTGCCTTAGGCCTCGAGTCAAAGCCCGACCCGGCCAATCATTGTTTGGCCTTCTAGGACATGGTTGGGATTCCCAGCTTGTGAGGGGCATTTGGGTGTAGTGTTGGCTATACAAAGGGGTAAAACCCCATTTCAACACTTCTCACCGAAGGGTAAAAAACAAATTTAAGGTATAAAGTTTAAACAGCGAGAGGGAGGTTTTCAACAGGAGCTTCGGTGTGCACACAAGAGATTTTAGAAAGGTTTGACTGGGGTTGGCCGGGACACAGGATGAAGTCTCGGCTGAGAAAAGAACAAGCCACCAGGGAGGGCCGGGATTTGCCAGAGTTTGTAGGGTAAGGGGGTTCACCGAGGGACTCCGACCATAATTTTTACGAGTTGGCAAGGTTGTAACAGTTGGTTGTCTTGGGGTTTCCAGCAGTTCTTAGCCATTCTCCGACGGGTGTAGTGGTTTCCCGATGAATTTTGGGAAGTTGCAGAGGTTTTTCGGTAGCGGAAGGGGAGTTCCGACGATAAATCGAAGGGTCAGGGGGAGACGAACGTCGCTGAAGTTGGACGGTTGCGCTTAGAAGGTGTGCAATCATTGGGGAGGCGAACAGTTTCAATTCACATGTGTGAGACATGTGTCAGGCAGCATAACAGTACATGGCAAGAATCATCAGGCAGCGTAGCAGGGCTCGAGGTGCCACATGCAGAATCCACGACACATGTGAAATATTTGAATGAAGTTGGCCCTAGACGTTTACAAAGATAGTCTATGGCAGGTGTTAGTGAACACAGCCGGGGCTAAGCATTAGCAGACATAGCCGGTGCTAGGCGTTAGTATAGAAAGTCAGCGGCAGGTGTTAGTGAAAACAATTGGCGCTAAGCTTCCGAAATCTCCACCGGTGATAGACCTTTGTAAATGTGATCGATGCTACGCTTCTTGAAACTCAGCCGACGCTAGGCCTCTGTAAACATAATCGGTGTTGGGCTTCTGAAAACTCAACTGACGCTAGGCCACTGACAACATAATTGGTGTTTGGCTTCTGAAAACTCAGTCGGTGCTAGGCCTCTGATAATACAGCCGGCTCTCAAATATTGCAGACCCAGCCAAAGCTTAACCTGTTCCTTAACAATTTTAATTTGGGAGTGAATCATTGAGCCCCTTATAATGGCTGAGTCTTCTTACCAAAGTCCTGACGTAAAGAAGCTTCCAAGGGGAGGAGAGGTCGATACCCATGAGTTTATCGATGAGGCTCTATCAAGTGGGGAGCCCATTTGGCTGACCAAGCCAGTGTTCAGCGCTCAGAGTGGCCTCTCAGTGTCACTTTCATCATTGACCCCATTTGTTTTAAAGTCCGTGAGGGCAATGACGGTAACGTCAGTATTGAAGAAGGAGTGAAACTCCTTCATTGTATGCACAGGACCATAGCTTCTGGGGAGAACTTGGCCACCCTAGGGAGGCGAATGGTGCAAGCAAAGGGGTTAATGTGGTCCAGGAAAGGTCTTCGAATATCGGGGGAGCACCAATATTTGAAGGGATACTCTTCCTGGACCACCAAGGTATTAGTGTCGCACAAAAGCATTCTTGAACATGCTACTCTGCTAGCAGTGGTCCAGTGTTCGGGCAGCTACTTTGATCGATGCTCCAATACTGTCAAGGTAGTACTGGAGACATGAAGCCACATTAGAAATACATGGCTTCTTGGGCATGGGGAAGAATAAATCTCTTTGTTAGATCTCCATTTTATTGGGAGCCTTCTGATGATCGGGGTCACGTATGATGAGTTCGTGACCGAGAACTCGGTAATTTTTTATGGTGCTAGCTTGGCCATCTGCTAGTCTTCGAAAGATTTTCGAGTTTTATCAATTGGTCCATGGCCAGTCTTACAATGGTTGGGTAACCTTCACCGAGTGGGTGAAATTCTTTGTGGGGACTATCCCGAAGGTGATCAAAATACTCCGAGAGGGAAAGGGAAGGTAGTTGTAAAGGGGACGCCTTCCGTGTATCAATCCGAGACTAGCAATGACTATGTCTTTTTGGCTGCATATTTGGCCTTATTTTTGTGCAAGTTCATGCTCCCTGCATGGGAAGACGACATTCGTCCAAGCTCATTGCATGTGGCTTGTGACATGGCAAGAGGGCGTGAATATGCCCTTGCTCAGCCAATCTTGTGCAATATATACCATGGATTGGGGGCCATCTCCCATGAAAAGGCTTACAAAGGCAAAGAGGGAGGGAATGGAATTGTTGGAGGAGAGGCCTTTCTTGGGATTTTAAGACTCCATTCCCCATCCATTATGTAAACAGGTGGCTAGGGGCCTGTGTCCCTACGACTTATGTCAGGAACTAGGGAATGGAGAACAAACTGTGGCCCTTCTTGATTAGGATTGCCGACAAAAAGGCTATCTTCCATACCTTAGGGGATGCTCGGAGTTTATTTGGGAATGACTCCTTAAATATACGGCGGGTCCCATTTCTAGTTGGGAGCAACATTGATCGTGATTTCATTGATGAATTGGGGAAGGAGCTAGACGATGCTCCAACAACCATTAAGGAACTCATGTTCATCCTGAGAATTAGAGAAGGAGTTCTACCTTATTAGACTCTGCACAATGCGAAATTATAAGGGTATTTCCCCCACTGCTTTGCTTGTCAGCATGGGCTTGATCAAAGCTGCCCCTTCTCCATGTTTTCGAAAAGCTCAAGGGTAAGGTGAACATGGAGAAAATGGAAGAGCTTGGGACTCTTCGCCAGTGCTGGTTGCCAAAACACATACGGACTGCTTGGTCCACATGTCCAAAAATGACAGATATCAGCAAGTATGTGTTACCTCACTTCAGCAGGAGGGTTCAAATAATTGAGACTTATGCAAACTGGTGGAGAATTACCAGCAAAGTATATTGGGATGTTGATCACCATTGGAAAGGGAGAACGGTAACTGGCGTCAAGATACTAGGCAGAGGAGACTGGTGGTTACTCCTGCTCTTGGCGAGGTTTTTGTCTTGGAATACCCCTCTAACTGGCAAGCTTTAGGGGTTCCGCATGAGATAGAGGCCGATGACACCTCGCCAGAATTTATCGCGATGAAGATGAGAACTGAGAGCATTTTTTATAATCTTAGTTCTGTCTTCGAGTGGAATGAGGGCCGAAAGGTCCCAGGTTATGAGGGGCGTCCCATTCGGGACTTGAACACACTGATTTGGAGTGGTCCTCATAGTAGTTTGGCTAGAGGCCCTTCTGAGGGAAAGAAGAGGAAATGATCTACCCCTACTAGGACTCATGCACTGGCTCAAGTTAGTGGGCATACTCAGAGGCGTAGGGGTTCCAAACTTCCTGTGAACTCGGAACCAGGAGATAGCTCTTCCTCCTTTGATCATTTAGCAACTCCCCCAATGTCACCTTCTGCATTTTCCCCACCATCTTCTGTCTCTCCTGAATTGTTTTCTTCCTCTTCAGAGACTGAAGTAAATGACTCCAACCCTTCTGAGCCCATTGTTATTACCTCTGACTAGGAAATGACTCTGGATCTTGGGCAAGCACCTCTATGTCCAAGGCTAATTTTTGAGTCAGAGTCAGCTCCGATGGAGACTGATGAGGTTGAAGGCCCTGAAGCAACGACTCTAGGAAGGGAATCTGATACTGATGTGGCCTCTGTGGTTCAGGGGTTTAGTGCCCCTACTGAGGCAGGGATGATAATTCAAGAAGAAGGGCTCATGCTTCATGACGCCCATGAGCGTCAAGAGGCTGCTGCCCTCAAGAGCACATATCGTGAAGATGAAGGCGTTGAGCCTTTCGTGGCCGAGGTTCTGGCTGTTGAGGGCGCAGACCAGATGGAAGAAACCATGGCAAGGGCTGAATTGGTGATTGGCGAAGGCCAAAGGGAGGAGGTAGTTCCTGAACTTGCCAATGCTGACGTAGAAGTTCAAGAGGATGAGCACCAAGGGGAACGGGCTTCCTCAAAACCTGATGGGACAGAAGTAGAGGTCCCCATAGGCGAGGGTTAAGGCAACGCGACTGGTGTTGAAGAATCTAGGCGGCGCAAGAAGCTCTAGACTTTGCCATCGTTTAAGAGGAGCTAATAGCTCAGATGGCTATCACTTCTACAAACTCGGTCCTTGAAGTCAGAGTCTCTTCTGCAGTAGCAATCCCAGCGGCATTATCCAGACCCATTTTTAACGAGGTTTCTGGTATGATCGCAGGCATGCTTCGTGCAGGCCTTCAGGGTCTAAGGGAGCTTCCTTTCAATGAGCTGGGCGAGGATTTGGGCAAGCTTAGGGAATTTGCTGCTGCGACTACTGTGGTTGGGAGTACGCCAGAAGTCCTTTCCCATTTTGATGCAATGCTAAATGAGCTGGAGAGCGGCGATCAGGAATACTACATCATGAAGTGGAGATCGGTAGGTTAGCCTCCTTAGACGAGCCCATCTTACGTCATCACGAGGAGATAGATTCTTGCAATGAGAAGGAGGTCACTATCACTGGCCGTCAGCAGGATCTCAAGAGGGAGGCGCAAGGCAGCTACAAGAGAATGATTAAAATAAGAGAGGAGATGCAAATATTAAGGCAGGAATTCGCCGGTCTTGAGATGGCGATGATCCAGAGGTGGGCCATGGAGGCCTCTTTGGCTGTAGAATTATCCAAACTCTCTTGCACCATTGAGTCTGAAACTGTGGTGATGTAGGAGGAGACCCAAATGGTGGTCGAACTAAACGAGCATATCTAGGGCACCGAGACTTCTCTTGTAGTATGCAGTGTAGAGATCAATAAGATAATTGATCACTTTTGAAACTGTATTTTTCTTTTACCAGCACTTGTAAAAAGTTTTAACTCATGAATAAAGTGCTTATTTTTTTCTTCTGGCTTACTTCGCTGCATGATATCATTCCCCTCTTACTTTGCTGCACCTCATGTGATCATTTTCTTCTTATCTTTTTTTTAAACACATCTCGACATGTTTATTGTCTAAAAGAGCTAATACCCTAGGCCTTATTTAGTCCCATGACAGGCTGCCGTGGCTTCGATAGCTTCGAAAAGGGGAGTCATTGCTTTTTCTTCTCTTAATGTTTGACTGGCCAAGGGCTCATAGTTCATTTTCCTCATCATTTGATAAGCCCACTCACTATAGATAGTCCAGTCATGAGGGGCTTTGGCCTCCATTAATGGTGCATTCACTTCAAAGCCATCATAGCTTTTGGTTTCGGGCACGAACTCCTTGAGATTTTTTAAAGCGATATGCATAACCTCTAATTGGCTCTAGAGATTGTGAACTTCGCTTCTTAAGTTTGCTAAGGGATCTTGTCCTTGAGGGGAAAAAGGTTGTCCTTTCTCAAACTGCTCTCCTCCCATCAGAACAGGGAAGAGTAGAACTTGCGGCAGGTCATTGGCCCGAGGAGCATCCTCTATACTTATAGCAACTAGATTTTGAAAAATCTTTCGCGATGGTTGACATGCCACTTCTTCTTTTAAGAGTGCAGTGGGGATATGTAGGACTCTTTTATGGTCCGACGTATGGTGATCTTTGGAGCTGGGAATTCCATCCCCATGACTTGCTCAATCTTAGGAATGACCTTTGGTTAATCTTCTAGCCAAGGTGGCTCAGAACTGGGGGCAGAGGGCGAAGACACCTCTTCAAGTGAAGATGGAGTTTTCTCAGAGATGATTGTTGGGATGCTAGAATGAGTAGGGGTTAAAGGGAGAGTTTTACCTTGCCTTTCCTCCTCTTTGAACATGTTTACCATTGTTCTCCCCATGTCCTCAACATCTTCATGAGGAGAATATCACATCTTCGTTTTAGCTTCTGAGGCGACACCAGGTCTGTGAAGTATTATTTAGCATCAGCATAGTGAGTTTCGGCTTCAAGGAACAGTCTTTTGTCAGCATAGACCGTATGTTGTCTCCCATCTCTGCTATACCTGAAGCACTGGTGCAATGTCGATGGAACCACTCCCTGGTCTTGAAGCCTTGGCCGACCGAGGAGAATTTTGTAAGAAGTGTCAGTGTCGATTACATGAAACTGAGCGTAATCGTTTAATTCATCGATCTTAAAACGAAGACGAACCATGTCAGTTGGCTTCTCTCTTGATTAGTTGAACCCTTGAACTGTGACGTGGGTCGGAGTAAGATCTTTGGACCCTAACCCTAATCAAGTAAGGATCCTCCTCGGAATAAGCTTGACTATCGACCCCTCCATCTAAAATAATTTGGTTGATGGGGCATGCATGTAATTCTCTAGTGACAAAGAGAGGACGATTATGAAACTTTCTGCCAACTGCAGATCGTCTTCTGAAAAGGTGATAGGCATACATCCTTCTAAAATCATCGGGTCCACTTCAATAGGTTCTACTTCGGTCTCGTACACCTCTGGGTTAGAGAGAGCCTGAACCAAAGCTATTTGGTACTCCTTTGAGAGCATGAGGGCATTGTAGATACTAAGGAGAGCTGGAAGCTTTCGTAGATGCTCTATAACATCATAGTTCCCCTTTTCTTGATCAAGGCCTTATGCTCCTAGTCCTGCCATTGGTTTGGGTGGAAGAGGTTTATTTTGGCCTGTTGGCTGACTTGATTGCACAGAGAGCTTGGCTCGGGTAATGGAGGTCTTAGGTTTTGGAAGCGATTGAGTCAGAGGTATCCCAAAGAGTTGGATAATGGGTGGATTGTTTGAGGTATTGGGATTAGGAAGGAGTCCGGGGAGCTGGTGGATAAGAAGAATGGTATTTGGATTAAAGCGCAGTGGCAAATTAGGAAACATCAAGATGCCTCACTTCTGAGGTGGAGGTTGCAGCGTTTTCCTGGATCTTAGGCTTATCTGTCCTGTGTTGTGTGATGCTCCTAAGATTTGCCCCATAGGAAAAACCGCCTGATCATAGAGGCTTTTCCCTCTCGATTCTCTCAGTCTTTGCTCAAAGTCGGGCTCAACGGGCCATTGGGGTTTCTTCGGCTTTAAAGTTTTGTGCTTCTTTGAAGTAGATGACTCTGTGTTGGCTTTAGCTATCAGGGCATCAACAACTGTTAAGAATCCAGCTGCCTGTTCCAGGGTCTTTCTCAATCATTTTCGTTGCATCCGGCTCATATTGATTCCTTCGAATTCTCTGTCGAGAGTCTCAAAGTCCATACATTTCAAGGTTGTACCTATAGGAGACATAGGAGAAGAAAGATGAGAAGCAGAAGAAGAAGAAGGAGAAGGGTTAGAAAGTGGGGAATTTTAAGGTCATTCCCCTCATCAGACAGATCTGGGCAGCTTTTTACGTCAACACCAGGGTTGGAAGTGTGCAGAGGTCTTTTAGGTCATTTCCTTACTTAGACCGTTGGGGAGTGCTTTTAACGTTGGACATGCTCTGAGGAGAAGATGACATGGGAAAGTCGTCTTAATGGGATGGAGAAGGAAAAAGAATCGTGTCGGGGATAAAGTCTAGTAAAGTAGATAGTGTGGGAAGGGGCCTCAGAAATTCCTGCTCAACTGGAGGTTGAGCCGTCTTGTTTCTCTGGTGAGCAGCCCTTGGTGCCTGTCTCTTTCTGGTTTTCTGAGGTGGTGTTTGAGTCATCTTGCTAGGCTTGTGAATAGCCTTAGCTTGCTGAACTGCATCTCGTCTTAAGGACTTCAGTCTACTTTGCCCTTGGTGGACTATCCATGGTTGGGAAGTCGTGCATTCAGTAGAGTTTGAATCATTATTAGGAAGGTCTTGTGTTGGGAGATCCTCTCGCATTAGTGGAGTAGTGGCTTGGGGATCACTCACTGGGACGTTGTAAAACTCTAGACATTCCCACGTTTTCTTTACGAATATATCATGGAAACGGGTGCATTCCCACAGGTAGTGGCCCCATACCTGGTGATAAGGGCACCAACGGTCCTCAATCCCCTGAGCAAGGCGTCGGGGTTGCCTTGCCTGTTTCGGTGTGATTAGACCTTCCTAAAGCATTATAATAAAGAAGGCGTGAAGGATACCATGGGCTTTGTCTTCCTCTTGGATGGTTACTGCATGGGAGGCCTCTGATGCCCCGAATGCCTTCTTTAAGTCATCAAGCTTGATTTGTCCCTTCCAAATCAGGGCCTCAATGATATCTTTTAGCGCGAAGTAGTCATCCGTGGGGTGATTGATCCTTCTATGGTAAGCATAATAATTTGCCCGAGTATCAAGCCCAACTTGCTCAGGGAACTTGGCTTCGGGAAGCTCGATCATGTTTTATGTTTAATCTGAATAGTGCAGGGACCCATTCCTTCTCAATGGGTAGATATGCCTGGTGAAATAATCATCCCGATTACTTTTCACTGGCGGGGGTACTCGGTTGTACGACTATTGTTGCTTGCCTGGCTGGAGCGTTGACTTTACTGTGCTCACCCATTTAAAGAGGTCCAAATTTTGGGAAGGAGCCTTCTTTGGATCATTGATTGCGACGGTTGCACTGATTACTCCGTTTTATTGGCTGACCCGGGTGTTAGTTCGAGAGCTACCATTGCCCCGGTTGTTCCCTGAGCTTGCAGAAGGTTGTCGTGACCCGTCATGGTGGCGTGACAGGCTTTTTAAGTGGAATGATTTGGAAATTAGCTCTGACATGGAGGTCAGATTAGAGGCCTCGACTTGTAGAGCAATTTTAGGTCGCATGTTTTGCACACAAGTTTGGACTGCTCCCTTCTCAGGCATAGGATTGGGATGGTGAGCGGCCAAATTTCTCCATCTTCATATGATCTGGTGCACAGACTCATCGGGGTCTTGAGTCCGGGTGAGAAGCTCGATCGTTTGAACCTGTCTCTCGACCTCATAGAAATGCTGATGGAACAGTTTGTCCATTTCCTCCCATGTATGCACCGAGTTCGGGGGAAGTCAAGCATACCATTGAAAAGCTGGGCCGTCAAGGTTTTCAAGAAACTAACGGAGAAGAAGTCTCCCGTCACCCGTCGTTTCTCGACATGCTGCATGGAAGTGGGCAATATGCTGGTTCGATGTGGTTCCGTTGAATAGGGGAAACTTCCCTTTCTTATAATCAGAGGGAAACGGGACTTGGTCAATGTATGAAGGGTATGGCCTTTGATAAGGTGTTGCACCCTGTATCCTCGGAATTTGCATGTTCTTTAAGCTATGGGTCACCATCACATCCATGTCTGCTTGTGAGACGGGGTAGTGGACAGAGTTGTCCTGTGAGGTAGAGAGAAGGGACTGCCTTGGATCCGAGTGGTGGGAATTGACCTCATGGTTAGCTGATTTTCATGCAGCGTCTATACGATCAATCTTCTCCATCATTGTGCGCACCATATCTTCAAACTTGTTCATGCGATCTTTCTGCGAGTCAAGTTCGTCTATGACCATCACGCTGACTATTTCTCCTGGGAGGTCAGCCTTAATTGCATTTGAGGGCTTGCAAATTTGACGGGTCACACGCAGCAGATCGATCAACATGCCCCAACTGGACTCGACTTTTCTATGTCAATCACATGAGGACCGGTTCTCGACGGTCTTGGGACCGTGGCTGTTGAGGGGCTTGGTCGTCTTCTACGACACTAACAACCATGCAGGGCTCATGGAGCGTTTCTTCAGGTTTCGTCATCTGAGGGTAGAAGGGGTTTAGGTGAAGAGGGTTATCAGAGCTGGTTACCCCAACCGCCTTGGCCCCTTTCTTGGTGAGAATTCGCAGACCCCTATCAGGTTTAGCTTTGAGTTTTTGATGGACCTCTCGTGAAAACTGCGATCAGAACTGCGGCTGGTTGGCCTTTCTTGCACAAGAGAGGGATGTTTCAATCAGGTGTGACAAATGATGAAGGACTTGATCTTCCATCAGATCGTTGCCTCGAGATCTCTTGTGGGCTCCAGAGACGTGACCGAAATGATGGGGCTGGTTCCGAATGGTACTCTTGGGGAAGGTCTTCGAGTACCATGGCTGGAGGTGCTTGCTCAAGGGAGGAGAAGCAAGCAAAAGAAGGGTTGACTCCTGAGGATGCCTGAGTCGAAGGCGAGGGGATATCTATGACGGCGACGTGTATGCACCCCTTGAAGAAGGATCAGAGGTGATCTAAGGGTCAGCTAGGGCTCGAGCAAGTGGTCTAGCCTTAAGAGGTCGACAACTGCGAGCAAGTGTCTGCAAGAGAACAGGTGGAGGCCTACCCCTTACGGGGTGTGCTTTTGTGTGCTGAGTAGGAGGACGAGAAGATCGTCTCCTGTATACTTGAGTTGGCACACTGACGGAGTTGTCCCGAGCAATGGGATGCATATGAGCAGCGTATGCAGGACCCGGCCTTAGGAGGTCTGATCCAGGACGCTGACTCAAGATAACGTAAGGGTTTCCCCAAGGTGTGGCTCGAGTGGATAACCCACGAGCCTTATGGTGTATGCAAGGGGTGGAGGCCGCATGGTCTCTGCCTCGATGTGTTGAGCCTCTAAGGATAGTGACTCGTGGTGGTGCAAGAATGTGGGGGGTAGCCTTGTGGCGACCCACATGAGAAATGGCAACCTATTTGCCTTTTGCAGAGAGGGACTGGCCAGCCTTCTGGCATACCTTGGCTGTGTGGGGTACAAGTGACTTGCCGGTGGCAAGGTGCATGCTATGTGGGGCACCAAATGTGTTGTCGATGCATGGTGCTTTGGTGGAGGTTCCACCATAGCAAGGAGATGGAGAGTTAGGGACTTTTAGTTCTCTCCTCATGCCAATCTAGGTTAATACCTAAGAGCTAGACCCAGGGTCTTTGCTAACAAGAAGAGATGGGAACAAAGTTGGAGGAACTTGTTCCCTGGGGACACTGCGAATGCGAGAATGAGAAAATCCCCAATCCGAATGAATGGGTTATAGAACCCAGCAGCCATAATTACAGATACATAAAATAAAGGGGGAACAAGTATGATCCAACTAAGGGGTAGTAAGTCCCCAGTAGAGTCGCCAAGCTGGTTGGTGCCTCGATCTCGCCCTCCGGATCAGGATGATCAGGTGGCATGCATCTCGAGTTTCAGGGAGACCTGACACATTTTGAGATCGCTCTCTCGAGAACCTCATTCGAGAATAAGGGCATGTATTACCAACCGATGATGGAGGAATTTAATATGGTCGGGACTTACTCGGGCTGGCTCACGAAGAAAGCCCCCCAATAGTAAAACTGGTTCAAAATTGCCTCCCTTGGCTTGTATTCTCCTATTTTTTGCAATCACACATGTATGGAAAACGTTATAAGACAAGTGGGTCAACAGACCTCACCTTGCCTTCTAGTGAATGTACACAAGCGTGCATATTCAAAAATAAGAAGAGAATAATGAGAGAAGAAAGATGGGGGAGAGAAGAATTTGACAAGGTGGGGAGATCAACACAGCAACTAAGCTGATAGATAATTGGCCTGACATGGCAGTAAAACTGGCTCGATGACTCAGACCGACTCAACAAAATTACTACCAGATGTCAACACCGATACTGACTAGCTAGACATGATGGTTACTCTATCATGGCAATAAAGCAGGCACAATAATTTTGGCACAACAACATTAAGGCTAGACAACAAGACTACCATGGAAGGCCAATCTCGACCCCTCTTAATCAAATGAAAGTATCATAGAAAGAATGAAGATCATAGAGAAAGAATAAGAAGTAGGATAAGAGAAGAAGAGAATAAAAAGAAGGAGAGAAAGAGAAATAAAAGAGAGGAAGAGTGTGAGTGAAGAGAGAAGAAGCAAAGACGGACAACAACAAGAGGTGAGAAAGAAACTTAGTCGGTGACATGTCCCTGCCGGCTATGACGAGTAGGGGGGAGGAGGTGAAGGCACAGGCGGCATTGTGCTTCCATCAGTGTGAAGTGAGAGAAAGAAGGAGACACAGGCGACGCTAAGCCTCCACCAGCTGTGGTAGGAGAAGAAGCATGAGGAGACGCAGGCAGCACTAAGCATCATTAGCTGGGTCAGCAGAAAAGGAGATATAGGACCTAGGCAGCGCTAAGCATCGCCAGCCATGTTAAGATGAAAGGGAGAGGACACAGGTGACATTAAGCCTCACTGACTGTGTTAGAAAAAGAGGAGAGAGAGAACACATGCGACGCTGGCCTCGCCAGCTGTGTTAGGAAGAGAAGAAAGAGAGAGAAGGACACAGGCGGCACTAGCATCGTCAGCTATTCTGTAAAGAGAGGAGAGAGAAGGATACAGGCGGCACTAGAATTTTTCGGCTATATTAGGAAGAGAGGGAAAGAGAAAGATGGATATAGGTGGCGCTAGCATCGCCGACTAGGTTGTAAAGAGAGGAGAGAGAAGGACACAAGAGGTGCTGGCATCGCCGACTTTGTTAGGAAGAGAGGGACAGAGAGAGAGGGATACAGGCAGTGCTGGCATCGCCAGCTGGGTTGTAAACAGAGGAGAGTGAAGGACACAGGCAGCGCTAGCATCACCGGTGTGTTGAGAAGAGAGGAAAGAGAGAGAGAGGGATAGAGACGAGAAGAAGAGAGAGAAAGAGATACAGATGAGAAGAAGAGAGAGATAGAGATGAAAAGAAGAGAGATATAAAGATGAGAAGAAGAGAGAGATAGAAAGAGTGAAGGAGAGAGAAAGTTACCTTATCGAGGGTTACCAGCCATTTTCTTCTCTTCCTCTCTCTCTCTCTCCAAGATGCATCCATGAACTCAAGAAAAAATTGAAATTTTATTGATTGGTTGAAGAAATGAACCGAAGGTTTTGGCTATGCATGTTTATATAAAATTGGGCCCAAACATGGGTGGACGCCCAAAAACTACTTAAAATTGAAGATAATTACAATTTAATTGAATTAAAAGAAATTCAAAAACTTGGTGCTAAAGGATTGTTTTTCCCTTGCCTAATAATGTGTGGAACTTCATAACAGTCCCTGCTACTGCCTGAGAACTTTCGTGAACTTCCATGACTAATCTGGGTTTGTTTTGATGCCCGTTTGATTGAAAAATCATTGTTTTCTTATAGGACTCGGCATGGCGATCAATTTGATACCAACTTCGAGCCATGAATCATGTTTTTTAGTCATGATCATAAGACTTGAATTTTAGATGAATCTTTGAAAACTTTAGATTGATAGTGCACTCATTCTTTAATTTTTTTTCTTCTGTTCCTTTCTTGAATCGCACTGAGCATACTGCCACGATCACGTTGCAATAAACGCAACTCGATTTCATGTCCGGATGAAGATTTTGTCGTCTTGAGTTTTTGGTCGGAATCTTGAAATTCGGTGGCTGGATTTTATAGCAGCCTCGATGCCCTCATGTGTGAAATCTAACCAATCATCATATGTGAGATTTGGACCAGAGATAGCCTCGGACCTTACGTCCATAGTGCAATTGGTCTCATGCCGATCGGGTATGTGAGCGTTGTGATTTGGCCGTCGGAGTGCGGGTGCTGCTACTAAATTTTGTGCAACTTTCTTCAAGGATCAGAAACTTCTCTCTACTTTTTCTTCCTGCTCGGGCATCGTCACGGGACGTAACACATATCCAAATGCTCGTCTTCACGAGATGGAAATGCTCACGAAATTTGAGTGCTATCCCACTCGAAACGAGTGAGATATCAACCCTGAAAGTCACTTCCTGTGACTGTAAAAACAGCCACCTTTAATGGTGTTTTGGTGCAGGGTGGCCACACGGGAATAGTGTGCGGCCTACTTCTTTTTAGTATTTTACCGATAACTTTGTCTTGGAGTGCTCGATTAGGTCGAAACTTGACCTATAGAGGTTTTCGACCATGATGAACCCAATGACGGTGGTTCCATAGCTGTTTGATGCACTAGAAATATAGTTCTAGTTACGGGGTCCATTTCAAGGGTACAAGAGGCCAATTTTTCCAAAATTGTTTCTTTGTGTTCACTGCCATAGACATGTCTAATTATGATAAAACTTAGTAGGTGGTCTTTTGGAGTGCTAATAAAGATGTTGACCAATTCTGGAGCCACTCTGAGACTGTCAAAAGTTTCATTATTTTTGTCAGGCTTTATTGACTCGCTTCCTCTTTATTCTGCATTAGGGACAAACATGTTAAAAGATGTGTTCAAACAGGCTGAAAGGTGGTGATAAAGGTAAGTTCGGTCCCCAAAGATGATTGTAGGCTAGCTCAAAATCTAAAGGTAAACTTAGTTTCTCTGCCGGACACAATGCTGATGGGTACACCGTGTAATCTTACAATTTCTTTGATATACAACTAAGCCAGCTTATCTAGGATATAAGTCGTACGGATTGGTATGAAATGAGCGGCCTTAGTTAATCTGTCCATAATGACCTAGATACTATCATGTCCAGCACTTGACTTGGGCAATTCAGAAACAAAACCATTGTGGCATGTTCCCACTTCCATTCTGGTATGGGTAAGGGCTGCAATAGTTCGACGGGTTTTTGATGTTCTGCCTTCACTTGCTGGTACGTCAACCACTTAGCGACAAATTGAGCCACGTCTCTCTTCATGTTGTTCCGTCAAAATGCCTTTTTAAGATCTTGGTACATCTTTGTACTCCCAAGGTGTACCGTGTAGCGTGAGTGGTGTGCTTCTTCCAAAACAACCCTCTTTACACTATCTTTATTAGGGACACATACTCGGCCCTTGAACCTCAACATCTCATCACTGCCCAAGGTGAAATCCTCTTCTTCCCCCATTTTCATTTCTTGACGAACTTTGATGAGCTGAGGATCTTCTTTTTTGCACTTCTCAGATTTGTTGAAAGAGCTGAGGTTCTACCCTTACACACAAAAGTACACCGACGCCATCATTGAGGGTTAGAGTTGAGTGCCACTCTACTGTGTCTTCTAGTAATCTCATCTCTCAAATCATTAGGTGTGCCACTGAGACCACAACTTTTCAGCTTAAGGCATCGACTACTACGTTAGTTTTGCCTAGATGGTAATCAATTGTACAGTCATAATCATTCAACAAGTTCATCCATCTCCTTGGCCTCATATTTAGCTCCTTCAGGGAAAATAAGCACTTGAGGCTCTTATGATCTGTGAACACTTTAAATTGGGCCCCATAGAGATAGTGCCTCCAGATCTTTAACACAAACATAATGGCCGCAAGCTCCATGTCATGGGTTGGATAGTTCTGCTCATACAGTTTCAAGTGTCTGGAGGCATGTGCAAAGACCTTGCCCCTCTGCGTGAGTACACCCTCGAGTCCTTTATGGGATGCATCAGTATAAACCAAAAAGTCTTCATTCCCCTCAAGCAAGGCTAATATTGGGGCTGTGGTTAATTTCTTCTTAAGTTCCTGAAAACTTATCTCACTGTCATCTGACCATAAAAAATTTATATTCTTCTGGGTCAGCCTAGTAAAGGGAAGTGCTATTTTCGAGAATCCCTCTACAAAGCACCAATAGTATCCTGCTAACCCCAGAAAGCTGCAAACTTCGTTTACATTTGTTGGTTTCTCCCACTTAAGCACTGCTTCAATCTTAGAGGGATCGTCCGTGATCCCATCCATAGAAATGATGTGACCAAGGAAGGCTACACTGGGGAGACAAAATTTGCTCTTGCTTAGTTTGGCATACAATCTTTTCGACCTTAGAGTTTGCAAGATGGTTCTCAAATGTTGCTAATCCAATTCCCAACTCTTTGAATATACCAAAATATCAACAATAAAACTATTACATAATCGTCGAAGAAAGGTCGGAACACTCTATTCATCGAATCCATGAACATTGTGGGGGCATTGGTTAACTCGAACAGCATTACAAGAAACTCGTAGTGGCTGTATCGAGTTTTAAAAGAAGTATTTGGGACATCTCCCTCATTATTTGCAATTGGTGACACCCCAATCGGAGGTCGATCTTAGAAAACACCTGGGCCCCCTGGAGTTGATCAAAGAGGTCATCAATTCTAGGCCGAGGATACTTATTCTTCACCGTCACTTGGTTCAACTGCCTATAGTCGATACATAGCCTCAGGGACCCATCCTTCTTCTTCACAAATAGGACAGATGCACCCCAGGGTGACACACTGAGTTGGATGAACCCCTTATCTAATAATTTTTGCAACTGCTCTTTTAACTCCTCCAACTCAGCTAGAGCCATTCTATAAGGGGCTTTAGAGATGAGAACCGTGCCAGGATCAACATCTATCTCAAATTCAATTTCCCTTGTTGGAGGCAGGGAGGGTAACTCTTCTGGGAATACCTCAGGGTACTCCCTAACAATCGATATTTCTTCTAGTTGGGCCCAAACACCTCTATTCTCTACTACATAAGCCAGATACCCTTCACATTTCTTAGTCAAGAGGCCAGTGGCCCGGAAGGCGAAAATAAGGTACAGAGGGGAAATATCCCTGGTGCTCTCAAAGTGCAGTACTACTTGATTAGGACATTTAAAGTTTACCGTATTTCCATGGCAATTGATGGTGACATGATGGGTGTACAACTAATCCACGCTCAGAATAACATCAAAGTCCTGAATATCTAAGACGTTCAAATCTATAGGTAGGTCACACCACCCATCAATTTTAATCCCACACTGTCTAAATATCCTATCAATTTCCAAGGAATCCCCACAGGTGTTCTTAATACCATGGTATAATTGAGACATGCAGGTGTAACATTTAAATGGCAAAAAAAATAGGGTGAAACAAATGAATGAGAGGAATCAGGATCAATTAAGGCTTTGGTTCTAGCACCACAGATAGAGAGCGTACCTCTTACTACTGAGGTGGACGCTTTGGCTTATTATTCGGTGAGAGGAAACACTTGTCTTTGTGTTTTCGATCTATCTTCAATCTTTGCCACGGGGAAATCCTTAACCCAGTGACCGGGTTTTTCATACTTTAAGCACACATTCCGCTTCCTATAGCATTCAACGGCAGTGTGGTTATCTTTTCCACAATGAGAGCATACCGGGCGTCGATCACCTTCCATGTTGCCCAGGCAATTCTTCTGGATCTTCTGATTAAGTTGGTAGGGCTTTCCTCTAATATCCCTCCTTGGGAATTGTCGGGGTTTCTTCCCAAACCTCCCCGATGGCACAATCTTCATCTTTCCTTCCTTCCTGGATCTGTGGTCCTCATAGTCCCTCTCAATCCTTATGGCGAGGTCTACTAATAGGGAATACATCTTCAGGTTGGGAGACATTACTCTCCCTCTAATATCTGGCCGAATGCCCCTTTCCAATTTAGCCGCCTTCTGCGCCTTGATATTAATGAGACGATGCATGTACCTAGAGAGCTCTGTAAATCTGGCGGCGTACTGTTCCACCATCATACCCCCTTGTTGGAGTTCAATAAACTCTACTTCTTTTCTCTCCTTGATAGAGTCGGGAAAATACTTCTCATCGAAGGTTGTCAGGATGTTTTCCTATTTGGTCTCGGTCTCTGACTCCCCCAAGACAGCTTCACCAAGTCCCACCAAAGCTCGGCTTCTCCTTCCAGCATGAAGGTTCCTAATCTAACCTTCTGCTCGCTCGAGTAGTGTAGCACCTCTAGGATCTTTTCTATCTGTCTCTTCCATCTCTCAACCTTCTCTACTCCTCCTTGCCCCAGAAAGGTTGGGGGTGCCAGCCTTCGAAACCTCTCTAAAAGGCTAATGTCATTCTGTTTCGGGGTAGGGGTAGACTGGGTAGGCATCGACTCCTTCATCATCTAGGTCATAGCCCCCAGAGTCCTATAGAATTCACCGAGGGCCTCGGTGTTCTCATTGCTGGAACTAGCATTGTGGGTACGAGCTCTCGACATCTTCAACCTAACCACATGAGTGCCCAGTCACTTGTTTACCCCAAAGCTATTCTAAAGACTCTCCTCCTAAACTCCCAAGGACAAAGACCCTATCCTAGCTGCTCTGATATCATAACTTTCACGACATCGCCCCCGACTACCTTACCTCTAATGATGGAGAGCAACCGGACGCGGGTTCATGATCCCAATGTAGCGTTTGTTACTCGGGTCGGAGCAGACTCAATGCCTTATTTTCGGTAATCAAGCAAACTAATGAAAGTAGATGCTCACAAGCCTAAACATTTAAAACAAAGCAAATTCATAAGAAAAAATGTTTCAATACATTACAACAAAAAAGTAGTACAATAGAGTTCAGGGCTCTAGGGCCTAAGGTTACATAGTTTAAAGCAAATAGTATAGTTAAGGCTGAGAGCCCAACTATCTACAAGATCTAAAATTCCTTCTCAGAGTGGCTGCTTTGATCTTTAGCTGCAACCTGCACTCCCAACTCTGAACCTGTCACTTTTAGTCTACAAAGAGGGAAAAAGAATGGGATAAGCTTTGAAGCTTAGTAAGCATATATAGTGTTATGCTTTGGTAACAAGTCAACCCATGTGCAGTAAACAATTCACTAAATCATAATCAGTGACAGTGCAGTAGTCACGCATATTGGTCATCTGATCAGTACATCAATTATAAACAGGATACCCAAGCAATAATGCATCAATTATACAGAATATCCTGTATCAATTATAGACAATATCATGCAGTCGTTACAACTATAGGACATCACAGGCACAATTCCTTCATTACACACTCACTCCTTAGTTCACCTACTCCTATTAGTAAAAGCCCTATCCATCAAGCCAAGCTAATCCCGTTGCTTAAGACTTCTACCATCCTACAGGAGGGAGGGTAATGACAAGTGAGGTAATCCGCTTCGTAATACCCTCAACTCTCACACACGGTCCCCAGTGCGTATTGGGGGTTCGATGGACCCTTACCTTACAAGGCATCTATTAGTCACATATCTCATTTCATAAATTTCAGGGAGCGACCCTCTTTCCTCCCCTAACCCATTCCTATCATTGTTCATGTTAGGAGATATGCTGGCCTTACTTTCTCAGTGTCTCAATCTCCACTACCGATGGGTGTCCCATGAGGTAGTGGCCAGTATCAATAAAGCAATGGCCAGTCTCACATCGATATAACAAAACAATACCCACTACCAATGGGTGTCCCATTGTGTAGTGGTCATGCTCGAGCATTCAATTCGTTCTTGTCAATTCAATGCTTTATAACAGATAAATCACATTTTCATTTTAACAATATGACCTTTAGCACAAAGCACCCATCACATAGGTTATCACAGAGTACTTACACATGGATATCATTAACGGCATTTTGGCACTTATAATGAAACTATCATCATGAAGTTATCACATTTATATTGCACTTATCACTTTTCACATTGCACATTGCTGCGAAGCATCATTCACATAACCTTATGGCATATGCATAACAATTATCCTATAACATTCACACATATCATTTATCAAGGAAAAATCCATATTTCGATTAATAGCTAAATGAGGAAATTCAATGCTCCACTTACCAAGGAGATTGGACCTCATTTATCAGGTCAAAGGTTTGGTTCCAAATATGCATAGTTGCTAGAAAATAGTGAGCGGTAACATGCTCACGCATTTTGGGGCATAACTCAAAATTTACAGGGAATTTCGAAATCTCAAAACATGTAAAGTTGAGCTCATTCACAGACCTTTCCAACTGGTTAATTTAAGGGTATTTGGAAGCCATTTGCTAGGGCAAAGGTATGGCCCAAAACAAGTCACAATTGTTGGAATTTACAGCAATTGTGAGCAGCAACATGTCTCCTACTTTAGGCCATATCATTCGATCCATGCAATATTTGAACATGTCATGAGAAGCAAGACATAAAGTAGACACGTATGTCCTTTATTCACGACCGATTTGGGCCTGATTGGTTAGCATAAGGCTCAGGGAAAAAGCCCTCACAGTTGCTGGAAAATTTCCTTTCCATAGTATTAATATGCTACGACTAGGATACACACCATTTTACCAGTCAAGTTAGCAAGTTTTGCAAGGAGACTAGTTTTACAATACCAAGTTCATTGGCAATGGATGAATACTCATTTACATTTTAGATGCATTCTACGTTCATGCATCTTAATCTATCATTTTTCTATTCCTCATACTCCCTCACTCCATGGAAGCCTTAAGGACGGCAGAACACTAAATGCACTTACCAATGGTCACAACGCTCTGAAGCCTCCACGCATAGGTCACCTATTGCACTTGTCGGCAGTCTCCCAACGGCAGCAGCACAAGGCTCACACTAAGATCTAGAGAGAGAGAGAGTTTGAGGGAAAGGGAAAAGGAAAGGGAGACAAAACGACGCTGAGGGTGGGGAGGTGCGCGATTTATAGGCGCGTGGGAGGGTGAGGCCAACTGTGGCTGACGTCGCGGGGTGGTTAAGAAAAGAGTTGTGGCTGACATCACTAGCACGGCACTGACAGGTACGGCGCAACGCTGACACCGCTGACGGCTGCATACTTGACCAACCTTGCACGGTGTTACTCCAAGCGGCCACACTTCTGACGGCAACACACTTGCAGCGATGCTCCAGATGGCAACACACGCTCGCGACGATACTCCATACGACAACACGTGCTCGTGGCGATACTCCAGACGGCAACACGCACTTGCAGTGATACTTCAGACGGCAACACGTGCTCATGACGATACTCTAGACGGCAACATACATTCGCGGTGATACTTCAGACTGCAACACGCGCTCGTGGTGATACTCCAGACGGCAACATGCGCTCGCGGTGATACTCCAGATGGCAACACATGCTCGCGACGATACTCCAGAAGGCAACACGCGCTTGCGGTGATACTCTAGACGGCAACACGTGCTCACAGAGATACTTCAGACGGAAACACGTGCTCACTGCAATATCACAGACGGCAACGCACGCTCGCGCCAATACTCCTAACGGCAACACGCGCTCGCGGTGATACTCCATTCTCGCGTGGTGATAGGTCCACTTTCTTAGTGTCTGGTGCATATTTCCTCTTCTACACACACGGTGCTTCCCCTCTATGGATTCTATTTCCATGCGAGTCTCATGACTGGGAAAATTTGTGTTCCTTACAAACATAATAGTGTACGACCTTCCCATTTTGGGTAATGTGGTCATAACTTGCACCAGAAGCGTCCAAATGCGGCGAAAATTGGTACTCGGTGGTTTTCAAATGCTCTGAATCCAATGGCGATGATCTGGAGACCATTTGAAGATTTGATAATGGTGTTGTAGTTCAGAGTCTATTTTCAGCATGATAGAGGCAAAATTTCTCGAAATTGTTTTGTTGTCTGCACTACCTAAAACTTGTCGGATTACGATGAAACTTGGCAGGTGTTCTTAGGAGACTCTTCGAAATGACCTTGAATCTTCTTGAGCCATTCTGGGACAGTTAGAAATTTCACTCTTGGATCATGGCTTATTGACCTATGGCTTTCGTAGTCCACCGACATTTTGTACCTGCGGACTAAGGTTGTAAATTGCACTCTCCTTATTCACACTGGGGATACAAGTGATGAAAAATAACCTCAAACAGGCACACCCTAGGGTGTCATGACCTATCCTATGTGTATGCTTATATGTTGAGCCTTCGTCAAGCCCTATCCTATGTCATGCTCTCAAGTAGTTTTTCCTAGGCTTCCTAAGCTATGAGACAAGTTTAGAATGAGATCCCGTATGCTATTAATGGAGGAGACCCGGTGTGGGGTATGCAAAGTCCTCGAGGATAACCTGATGCCAGGCATATCGTATGGTTTTATTTTCATGTTCTTGAATTTATCCAAGTGTTATTTAATTTTCATATTCACGTTATGAATGAGATTTTATTTTGATGCCAAGCAAGTGAGAATCATTGACATTATTTGTGTTTTTATTGATTCATACAATGCATTTGGACATTTGTAAGTAATCCAGGTGGTGAAATAAAGAAAATAAATAAACATTTTTATCATTATACACTTGCTCGGGTTACAAAAGTATACTTTCAGTTATGAGGACTATAATTATGTGTAGTCACAATGAATATTATGGTCTTCATAGTATGGTACGGGAGGACCAAATGTATTAGCCACGAACTTTTGTGTAAATTAGTTGTTCAAATGATTTTCTTTGACACATTTGTTACATGAGTAACGCGAAAATAAATGCAGAAAATGGTATGGTTGAACTGAGGCTCTATCAAAATAAGTAAAACATCTTCTCATAACTCATCAAATATTTGAATTCAAGCATTGGAAAAGCTTTACATCGATCATCTCGACTTGAACATTATGGTTGTAAAATAAATTAAGCCCTAAAACTAATATGTTTTGTAGCAAATTTTTTAGACCATTTAGTTCATCCTAAAAATGAGTATTCGTTGATCCTCAAGATCTGTACCATTTTTTGAGTTTTAAATCTTATTGTCAGTGTTGGAAATTAATTTTTTATGCATCATGAAGATTTCCATTGTCGAAAGTACTTTCAGAATAACATTTAAGGTGAGACTTTTTTCATGAATGCATAGTAAATATGTAATGTACCGTCATGAATCTTACGACTTTTGATCTATAAATACCCTAAGAAAGAGATATAGAGATTTGGGTGTACAATGATTCACAATGGAATTGGGTGAACTCCACTTGGTAAGTTGCCATTGGATTAACAATGCAATCATAGATAAGGACCCTGCTATCCATAGTCCCCTGATCTATGGGGGAGAGAGGGCATGAGAGAGATGGAGAGCTTTAGGGGAGAGAGGGGAAGGGAGAGGAAGAGAAGTTTTGAGAGAGAGAGCAAGGGAGAGGGAGAAGAGGACGGTGAAACGAGAGAGAAAGGGCATAGGAGTCGTGCTATTTTGGAATTTGTTTAGGATGATAGCATGTCATAAAATAGGGAATAGGTTTAGGGGGCTAGAAGAAAGATTTTTGGAAAAAATGAGGTCGCTAGATACATCTCGAATTTGTGGATCTACTGGGAAATTGTATACCAAATTAGCGTATACGGAGATATATATATATATATTATTATTACTTCTTTAATTTTTCTTTTATTTATTTATTTATTTTTATTTCTTCCCTCCTATTATATGAGAAAGCAAGGATCAAAAAATTGTTGATCCATATAAAATTGCTAGGGTAGGGTTGGTTTCCATCATATAATCGGGAACTAGCCGGTTCTCTAACATAATCGGCCGATTCTCTCACAATAATACTGGTCGTTCCTATCTTGAAACGACCCACAGGCTCTACCTTTATGATTTACACTTTTCATTGTTATTTTTCTCTGTATTTTTTATTTAATAATTTCTCACTTAAAGAAGGGTGGCAAGGGTCAACCCTTCTCAATATAAGTGAGACTCGGCCAGTCCCCCACCCCTTCCCCCCCCCCACCAAAAATAAATAAAATAAAATAACTTAAAAAAAAAAGAAAAAAAAGCAAAAAAAGAAAACAAGAAGAAGAAGAAAGAAGGACAGGGGTTGTGGTTGTGGTGGTAGCACCCCCACACAAAGTCACCACATTGTGGTTTTCATACCCACCACTAACACCTTTAAAAAGATAACTCCTGATTTACTTGAATAAATGGATTGGGCTTATCTTCCACACTAAATTATCCAAAGGGGCCCCAAAATAAACATCGGTTTGGTGAGTCTCCCAGATGACGAACGTTAAACTCATATTTTATTTTCTTCTAAACTCTGGGTGTTAAAAAAAAAGAAAATTGTACTCGTGTATTCTTTTGAAAGTCGCATAATGTTGTAAATAAAAAGGTGTAAGAGGCAATTATGTAATTTGGGATATTCTTTGTTCTTCTAAAAGAAAATGCCATTTTATGGTACATCCACTTAAAGTAATCATGATTCATGAGAAAAAGAAAGAAAAGATTCAGAAAAATGAAGCAAAAAGAAATTTAATTGGCTACTCTTGGACAAGCAAAGATGAAGTTAAAATGAAGCACAAGAAAAGTTTGAAAAGATTTAACAGAGTACTGTTAAGTTCCACAAAAATATGAAAAACAAATTAGAAAATATACTTTGTTTCTTAGACTTATGAAACTTCATTCCAATAAAAATACAAATGGAAATAATAAGTAATTTGATAAATTAATTTTTAGAAAATGGGAAAATATGAAATAAGTAGACAAGATCCCTATATTCGCAATCACAAGTGGTAATGGAGATTATAAAATACGAAAAAAAACAAATTGAGTTTGAGAGATCCATTTTATTGCAACGAGTTTTCCTGTACTAGTTTTTCTAAGGGAAAATATACTTTCTAAACACTCTACCCCCACCCTAAACTTTTCTCACTTATTTTTCTCAAAAATCGTCTTTTCTAACTAATACCTCCCAACCTAAAAAAAAATAGAAAAAAAGACAATTACCCTCTCTTTTAACTTTACCCTTTTCCTTTTCCACTTACCCATTTTTTTCTGTGTTTAGTCCTGTCGTTTATGTGCGTGGTTCGTTGAGTTGTTTACTATATTCTGGGCAGTCCAGCGATTGGAAGGATCGCTATGGTAAGTTACTTACTGGAGTGGGCTCAGTCTGGCATTTGTAATGTGCGGTCCGACGTGTGGTTTTGGAATGATGTTAAGTTTGACATTTCACAGCTGCACTCCGGCATTAGGGTAGAACTATCCGGCACTGGGAGGATGCAGTCTGGCAATATCTTACTCACGGTCCGGCGTTACGGAGCTTCGCTTTGGTGATTTTGTTACTAGAGACGTAAGTTCGACATTTCATGTTCTCAGTCCAGCGTTTTAGATATAGGAGTAGGGTGGTCAGGCATTAGTAATCTACAGTCTAGCATATCATTGTTTAAATAAGTAGTCTGGTATTGTAGAAATACAGTCCGGCATATGTCATAAGTCCGGCAAATAATAACCGCAGTCCGGCAAAAGTATTATTGGGGTCCGTTCAAATGATTTGTTCAAACGGTGAAGGTATGGGAAGGGGTATTTTCGTGAAAAAAGATGTAACTTTTTTAGTTGGGGGTATAAGTTAGAAAATATGGTTTTTGAGAAAAATAAGTGAGAAAAGTTTACAGTGGGGGTAGAGTGTCTAGAATGTATATTTTTAGGTGTTTGCAGCAATTTTGTTTTTTCTAACAGGTAGTCTAGGTGACCGATTTGTGTTTTTAGCTCAATGAGTTTATATTAGAGGGAATCTATAACTATTACAGTTCGATAAATATCCTTTTTAACTTTGCTAAGATATGCTTGTTCTATTTGTAAATATATTTTTGCATCCATAGCCTTACTGCCAATTTTTCGAATATTATCTTTTCTCTTTGAAGTAACTGAGTGGAAATGTCCTATCTTATATTTTGTCGAATTTTTATATATTGATATTTGGGTTGTTCTATGATGCACCCCAATAGTGGCGAGCTTGAAATTTATTTCTCCATAATTTGTGACAATAAAATACCCTTATTGTGTTCAAAGATGACTTTTGACTGTAAATGGTTCATGCATTACGAGATACATATTTTTATCATCTTAAAATCAATCCAAACTCAATTTCAAATTTAAAAAGTGTCTTTTTGCTTTTTGAATAAAGCATAAATTCTAAATGTAATTTCAAATTACAAATATGTGCTTTTCAAAAGTTTCAAACAATTGTCAATATAATTTCTATAATTTTAAAGGCATCTTATTGTAAAAAATGTTAGAGTAATAAATTCTAAGTTCATCATTAATGTGGATGGTATCACACCCCTCCTAATGACCAATATATATATATATATATATATATTTGATCGAAATTATAAACTTTTCTTAGAAAGCTTCAAGAAAAAGATATTACATCAGAAGAAATAGAAAGAGCCGATAGATTCGTGCCTGCTTTATCATGATAATCCGTCAAAGAATTTGCTTCCCTATATACATCATGAAAAGCAATCGACAACAGTTCACAATATCCATAATCTGAAGCCAACAAGACCTAAGCTCCTACGGAATCCGCCGCTCGTTATTACGCTACTGAATCACAATAAAAAAATCTCTTTCAATCACATAAGAACTACCAAAGTTCTTCGAAATATAGATCTTCAAACTTTGAAGCATAGCAGAAAGCTTTGTGTGATTTGCAGGGGCTATACCAACCGGCCCTGCAAATGTAAACAAAATATCTCCAAAAGAATTTCGTAGCACCACTCCTATACCCGCTACTCCCGGATTGCCTATGGAACTTCCATCAAAGTTTAGCTTGAACCCACCTAAAGATGGTGCTACTCAAATGCATCTCGGTCTAGATTTAAAGCTGCCCATCATGAACAAATTATGTAAATTCAGTAGAACATCATGTTGCGATATACCCCAACCTTCTTTGGTAATGAAAACCCATAACCAAATGGAGACTTTAATTTTAGAAAGCACTCTCGCAAAGGGTAAGCAATTTGCTTCAAAAGTTTTCCTATTGCTCTCTTCCATAACTCCCATATCATTGCCGTTTTTACGATTTTCCATATTACGCTACTCAGAGAAGGTAAAAAGTGATAAGTTAACTTTGATACAATCCCAAACATAGATTGGGGTAGCAAAGTATTCACCCCAAGTAACCCAAACAACCAATACCAAATCGAATATGCAAAAGTGAAATGAATAAAAAGATGTGCACCAGATTCACCATCATGTTTGCACATCAAACAAATATTAGGCAGAATCTTACCTCTTTTGATGAAATTATCAATAGTCAAAACCTTATCTTGGGCAACCAACCAGATGAAAATCTAGACCTTATGAGGGACAAGCCACTTTCAAATTTGGGCCACCACTGGTAACGATCACCTCCATCTATCATTAAAAAGAAGTTGATAACATGATTTAACTGTAAAGACACCATCCCTTTCCATATCCCAAGCCAACTCATCCACACCCCAATTCGATGAGTAAACATCCTATAACATGCCCATCAATTCAGTCCATTGGGAGAAAAGGACTTCATTAATTCTACCGTAAGGAAAGACAACATTCCAAGAGATCAAATTTCCTCTACAATCAACAATCTCAGCTATTTTGGCATTAAGATGACTCACCTTCAAGAATAAAGCTTGAAACAAAGATTTAAGGGGATAATCTTCCAACCATTTATGATGCCATAAGGAAATATTCTCACCATCTCCTACACCCACCGAAAATATCCCGAAATCATAGGTTTACATCTATAAATCGACTTCCATAATGCCGGCATATATCTGCCTCTACCTCCACCTAACCATAAGCCATGTCCATCAAGACCATATTTTGAAGATAGGACTGAAAACCAAAGATGATCCCTTAAGTGAAAGCTCCGCCACCACCACTTACACAGAAGAGCCTCATTCGCATTTTTAACTTTCCTAATGCCATGACCACTGTCTCTTTTAGGAGTGCAAACACCCTCTCACCTCAACAGATGGTACTTCCTCTCTTCCCCATAAGAACCCCACAAAAAAATTGTTCATCATACTCTCAATATTTTTGCTTACAGAAGTCAACATGAGCAAAATAAACATTTGATAAATAGGTAAGATAGCTAAGCAATATCTCAGCAAAGTAACCATTCCTCCTTTAGAGGGATATTTTTACTTCCAAAGGTCTAATTTAACTTGGTTTCTTTCCAAAAGCTTATCCCACACTGGAATAGATGGCCTCAAGTCAGAAATAGGTAGACCTAAATAGGTAAACAGGAAGCTACATACTTTACAACCAAAGCAGGAAACCCAATTTTGGATATGTGAAGATGAGCAATTTATTCCAATCATAGATTATATTACCAAACAAGGGTATATAAGTGTTCAAACTTTATTGAGTACAATTATTAAATACTCTATAGTGTGAGCACCTTATCATAACCTTTTGATCCTAAAAGCATACGGTGGACTTGACTAGTGCCCAATAAGCATGGTTTGAGGAATTCGAATCAATTGTTGCAGCTTCATGTGAAATCTGGCAAAATGGTTTCATTACAGTTTAATGCCAGCATTTTTCTAAAAAATAAGATCCTAGCTCTTGGAATTCCAAAGCATTTGTGGCGAAATAATTTTTGCATCCTCAAGCTGTGTTACGAAGCCTTGACACGAAACATTTTAAACCTAGATCCTTATTATAATAAAAAAATGACTTCAGATATATCATTTTGGCTCCAAAGGATGAAAGATTGCAAAATTTCCTTGAGATAACGATAAAAGAATTGCAAGTATATTTTATTTTAGTTGGATATAGAATCACCTCCTGTGTGTCCAAGGATCTCTATAGCATTATCGATCCTTTTGTGATTAATTGGGAGAGGACATCCATGATATTAGTAGATTTTTTAATGGTAGATAGGAAGGAAAGTAAATATTATGAGATGGACTCGGTTTCTATGCGGCCAAGCCTGCATATGTAGAAATGTGGGTCTCTCAATAAATCTATTTTTCAGATGGATTTTAAAACTTAATTTTTCAGGATATGTAGTCTCTAACATGGAGATCATGAATATGAAAAAATAAAAAAAACTTAAAAACTAGAAACAATAATTCTAGTAAGAAAACGTTTAGAACGTTGGTTTCCATTGTTTTTAGATGGAACACCTACTTGCGTCCATCTTTAAAATGGATGCTTTACACGTTCTATACCGTATATGTAAAAATGCAGTCCAGCCCACATGAAACAATTTTCCTTATGAGATATAAATTCCTATTGGGGATGAAGTTGGTCTGAGATAGTATTCTTCAAAATAGGAACGATTACTCTTTTCTTTGGAAATGTGCTTTTTTGGACATTTCTATATACAATGTTAATAGAGATAAGAAATAGTTTCCTCTTATTGATTTTTCTATCAAGAAACTTGAGAGTGGGGAGATGGAAAAGATTTCTCCCCAATAGAACGAAATTTTTTTTTTTTATATCGAGAGAGATGAAAAAAAAGGGGTAGAAATCTACTTACTTTTTAGTGAGTGAGTGAGAGAGAGAGGGAGAGAGAGAGAGAGAGAGAGAGAGAGAGA